>SKCR01036936.1:0-69158 GCA_019454045.1 Zanthoxylum bungeanum | reverse complement strand
TGACGGAGGTTTTAATCTCCGATTGAAGTATTTCTCTGCTTGCTTTATCATATTGTGCAATTCTGCTAAAGTAGCTTCTTTATTAGACAGATGAAACTGCATAATAAAGTTAGAGAAGTCTTTTGGTAAGAGTGAAGAATTAGATCGTGACATATCTCATGATCCATGATGAACCCGAGGTTGACCAATTTTTCAATGTGGCCAATCATCTTAAGTACATGTCTACTAACAGATCCTTCTTTATACCTTGTTTGGAATAAGGCACATGACACTTGGAATCTCATGGTATGAACGGAAGTTGCATACAACTCCTTCAAGTGCAAGATGATGGTTTGAGCATCCATATCTTCATGAGCTTTCTGAAATTCGTCTGACATAGAGCCAAGCATTATACAAACTGCTTGCTCATCATCATCGACGTGTTTCTTCCTTGCATCAAATGTATTTTAGTTAGCATCTTCTGCGGGTTCGGGGGAAATGGTCTTTCAAGAACATAGAGTGCACGGGTATTTTTCCCTTGGTGCACTCTTGGCAAATAACTCAAAACTCTTAACTTGAGATTCCTCTCGTCAATTAGACTTAAGGATCCTCAAAATCAGTGGCTTACTCTTAAACTTTAGAGTTGCTCACTTATATAAACCCAAGATATGAAAGGTTTTGGTGTAAAAATTTGTAAAGAATTCTTTGGGTTTATATAGGTGCTCCAAAGACAACAAAATTAATTAAGAATCCGATGTGGGATAAATGCTAATTAAATCTTAGCCATTGGATCTTAAAATCCTAATAAGAGTTTGGGCCGAATTGGAATTCAAAACAAATAAAAAAATAAAAAATAAAATAAATTTACTATTCATATTTTTTTTCTTATTCATTTTTCCAATTCCCAAAGTGCCCCTATCGTCATTCACCAATCCCTAAGCCACTTTGGAACCTCATAAATGATATGTTCAATAATTAAACACATTGAACCATTTATGAACAATTCCTACAGCAATCATATATCATGTTAAATTTGTAATGTGCACTGTTAACCATTGATTTCCACTTTGTTGTGTGTGACCTTTTGGGTTCCCCTCAAGTTGGACATGAAATGAATCGTGATAATTTAATCGAACATAAATTATCCTCCGATCAGATGTCGTTCGATTTCAATGACCAGGTTGACATCTAGCAACATGCCAAGGCCCCCAAATGAGAAGGAAAGATATATACCCATTCTGTATGCGATTTATATATGATACGGTCTCTCGCCTCACTGTATCCCCACCGTTTGACCTAGGGTATGGAAAGTGTCTACCCATATAGTCAAAGGTATGATGTTGATAGTGTCATGAATTGTGCTAACCCAAGAATCTCACATGATTCTTCTGCTACGGCCACAGTCTCAAGCACTGATCACACATATCAACCCGCGAACTGGAATACTACTCTTATAAGAAAATATTATCCGAGAGAGTGGCGATTCTCTGTTGTATCTTTACAAACTCCATGTGTTTCAACAAATGACCCAATCATACCCTTATGACCGGATCTTTTGAACCAGGGAAGGAGAATGTCAAAGTCATTTGATCCACACATAAGATTGTAAAGACCTCAAGCCTAAGGACTAGTCATACAATCGATACATGAAAGTTCTCATAGACACATGGGATAAACACTCCATGTGAAAACTTTCGGCGGTCAGTTCGATGGACACGAGCAACTCATGCATCCATGTGATACACCAAGCGGACGGATCTCCGCTAGTAGCCTATGAGATCGGCTACCCCACTTAAAGGCGGATCATATCATCATGCTAGTCTCTCCGCTTTGTGAACGCCCAGATTATTCACAAAACTATGACTATCAACGTTTGAGAGTAATAATTCTCATAAGGCATGGAAGCCATCATCTTATTACTCCAAGGGCTTTATTACGTTGTTTGATGATTCATATAATTTATGTAAGACACGTATAATAAAGATTGCCATTTTATTAATTAATGAAAATATTACAAATACATGTACATATAGCCCATCCACAAATTGGGTATAGGGCATATCCCTAACATGGTTGGTGTAAAAGGGGAGTCAAATGTTAGAAAGTTAAAATCACAGAGAGCGAGGTCGGTGGTCACAGCCAGTGAAGCACCAACAGAAGAGGTTCGAGGAAGGTGTAATGAAGGACAGACATCTTAATCATCCAATAATAGCCCCATCTTGAGAGAGAGCGATCTGAGGCATTATGAAGATCAATGGCATAGAACCCCGGGAGGAAGAATACACCATATCAAGAAAGTAGATTATGAGGAAGTCTCCGACAGATGGTTGGAGGATACCGATGACCACTTAAGGGATTGGTTCCAACATGAGACAAGAAGATGGGAGATGAGCACGCGAGGAGGTGCCCGAGATTATCAAAATATGGAGACAACATCCTCATTCACTAGGAGGTGTTGGAATTAGAGATCCCGATGAGGTTCTCAATGTTTGTGATGGATATCTATAAGGGTAATATAGACCCTAAGTCCCATGTTGAAAGGTTCATCTTGCTAATGGATATCCAATGAATGGTTGTGGAAGTAGTCTGTAAGATTTTCCCATTAATAGTGGGGGACATGTCAACTTGGGGTTCAAAATTTGACTCCAGTGAGTATTAGTAGTTTTTCACAGCTAAGGAAGTCCTTCGTGCGCCATTTCAAATGTGCATGTGCATTAAAGAAGACAGTAGGGTCACTGAAGATTATAAATCAGCGGGATGATGAGCAGTTGAATTTTTTTGATAAATATACCACAATTTGGTATTAGAAGTAGGGACTTATGAGTCCCAAAAGCGTTGGAGAGTTTTAAATAAGCCTTAAGGGTTGGGAGATTATGCTCTCATCTCAAGATTCGGGAAGTTTCGAACTATGCAACAGCTTTGGAACAGGCCAGAAGGTTAGTGTTGTTGGAAGAAGAATAGAAGATAGCCTGAGGAGGTACGGCTCGGGAAAAGAAAGAATCAATGCCAGATATTGATCATGACGGTGGCGGTGGATGGAAGGGATCGGGCCCGACGAGGCAAAAGTTCAAGTGTTGGGGCAAATATGGAGCCCCTAGGGTCGGATCGGTGCCCCGCACAGTGGAAGTGGATATAACCCATGGCTATCTAACATGGGTGTATTTTTAAAATATTTTAATGAAAATCATATTTCATTACCAATGTTTAAGGAAAAATCAGAGTCTAAGAAAAATGAAAGAAAATCGAATTTAACACACCTAACATCATGCGCATGGAAGCAATTTCTTGCAGCAATTGATTCAGCGCATGCATGCCCATGGAAGCAATTGTTTCATCGCTGTGTACCTTTTTTTAATTAAATTTCTTAAAACCTTTAAACATTTTTATAAATCACCATAAATAATTTTTATTTCAAAATCAATCACAACACATGTTATACAACAAACATATATGTATTCTAAATATATATTTGCATTTCTTTAAATCAAATTATAAATTAAAATAGAATCCCACAATAAAATGGCTCATGAATAATTCTAGGTCACCCAAATGTGGTCAAGTAATTGTAAAATGGTAGCCATAGCTCCAAGCTACTATCTAGAGTTTCAAACTCTAATTTTATGTCTATGTTTAACATAAATATTTTAACCCAATTACAAGCATATTGTGGTTATACTTCCAAAGCATCCTAACACAATTAATTAGCCTAATTTCAACATCAAGCTATGTTATTATGTATCTAATACATAATTCGTCACTATATGTCTCACTAATGAAAACTCAATAATGAAAAACATAGCTTTTGGAGAAGATCAAACTTACCTAGCAAGGTTGATTCAAAGATCCAATCTACTTCTCCTTATTTAAATGGTTGGAGAACTTTCAAGGTTTGCAAGCTTGACTCCAATATCCAATCTTGATTCCAATACTAGTAAGCTTCACTCTAAGATCCAATCTTGATTTCTCCTAGATGAAATGTTGTATATATCTTCCAAAACTTCTTTAACCTATGCTAATTTTCTATAAGAACTGCTTGTCTTAACTTTCTTAAGCTTTCACAAACTTGATTAAAACATTGCTAAAGCTTGCTATTTATAGCAAAACAAGGCAATTTTAAATTAATAAATGTCTTATCAAACATTAGGTATGCTTAATTAAATTCATCCAAATATTTATAATTAGGTGTGACTAATCCCATTGTCTACCACTTTGATTTAAGTAAATTAAATCAAGACAAAATTTACTTAATGGAATAGTTCAATGTCTACCACTTTGATTTAATCCAGTTAAATCAAGACATATATATTTACACCTATTAATGCATATTTGTAATTACCAAAATATCCTCAAATGGTAGAGATATTTATGAATTTATAATTAAGCCTTTGTGTAATTTTGAATTAATCCAATTAGGTCAAAGTAAATAATCAATATTATCCAATAACACTTGATTATCTTAGTTGATAATTATAATATCGAATATTATCTTTTATCAAAATTAATCGGCTACCCAAGTGCTCAACGAGGACACTTCATATTGGGACTCTCTAAGTTCAGACATGTTCGTCATATAAGCCTAGCTAATATGTACGCAATTCAGCTACCTCCGAATTCACGAAGAACACGAACGAATTTTCTGAACTATACAAGTCGAGGTCATCACATATATTTAACAATCCCGCCGTCATAGGCTATCAAAGTTATTTTTAGGAAAGATAGAATACAACGTCAAGTTTCTGAGGCGCGCATCTCATGTCGACATGTCCACAATTCTTTACAATTGATGCAGTCCACCATAGATGATCGACTCGTAACTTACTTACATGGATACCTAAACCCATTATGATACACATACGAGCTGACAGATTCTATCTTGATTCGTACTTGATTAACGAGTGCATCGGTCCATACCCAACGAACATCTAGAGGCCAGACCATGAAAGATTTCTTACATATATGGCTTCAAAGTGTGGAGGATCTCACACAAATCAATATTATCCTATAGTCAAAGGATTACATATGCTACTCGACTCGAGGAAATTCTTATTGACGGTCGTGTGTACTTCCAATTATTAAAAATCACATGTGAGTCATTCAGTATTCAGTTCAACCAATACCTACATATGTATACGAGCTTCCAAAGCTCATGGTACATTTAGTTAAACTATTGGAACTCTAATCCCAACATACGACATGTGTTAGTCTTCTAGGTTATAGGAATTCGACCGTATTCCAAAACCAATGACTAGTAATATTTACTTTAAGAATAGTTTATAATAGTACTACTTATCCCAATGTCGGACCACCTAGTGTCCAGTAGAAAGAGGAGGAGATTTTATTGAGAATACATGATATGAACATTTGAAGATATGCTCGAATGATACATATATCAGATAGTCAACATTTTACATACGAGTATCCTAGACATACTACGAATGTAAAATACCTATTATCCTTCATTTCCAAGTCACCATACTCTTATCCCAATCTTTAAACCCCACTCCGATACCATAACTGTAACATCCCACTAGAGGTAGGATGCTACAGGTAGAAGACAGGGTCAACCCATCTTCATAAGCCTCCAAAATTTAAGAAAAACGGACATGACCTGTCCTAAAACTAGACAACCTCGATCAAAGTCCAGCATCAACAAACCCAATCATATCATCCAACACATTACATGGCCTCATGCCACTCATAACACATCAAAATCAAAGTAAACACTCAAGGGCTCCGTGCTCACAACTTCACGTCACATATAATATATCAAAATATTACAAAATTTCCAATTATATTTATCTCATATATAGCTAATAATCCCAACATTCTAAAGCCCAAAAGAATAACTCATTGTGACTTTACAAAATAATATTTGTCATCTGAGTATTATCTCCGTCAAAAGTAGAGACTGCGACAAAGAAAGGGAAAACCTGCAATCATGAACAAACTAGTGGGGATGAGTCTTGTGGACTCAGTGAGTAGATACTAAAAGAAAGCAAACCATAAGAAAATCCAAAACATGTCAATAAACCGATTTTCATGCATGCGTCATCAAAAACATATCAAACTTTCAACGCCCAAGTCACGCACATAGACTGAGCGAGGAACGAACAATCACTTATCGACAAGGTAGCGGGTCAATCCATTTCTGATGGACGAGACCCTAAACAAGGACCCCGGCGGAAACAAATGATGAGTCGTAAAAACATAAAAACATGCAACAATAATCTGGGCGGAAACATATCATCGATGGAGCATCTCAGCGGAAACATACTAATAATTCAATAAATCATGAAAATATTTAACAAGTGTTGAGACGGAAATATTTGTTCATATGCATTTTCATTATCGAATAAAACTTAATCAATTCGTGACTTTAAACATTTAAAACCTTTAAAACTTAAACAAAGAAAACATAAATGAGGCATCTACTCACAGTGACGAGTTATAGAAACTACTGAGAGGTGGGCGGTTGATCAAGCTGTCGATTTACAATAAGATGAGAATATGTATGATTCTTGACTTGATTTCTTAAAACAAAGGAAATGCAATGCGAATTAGATGTAACTCAATCATGCTATCTATGATTTCTAACACTTATTCATTACTATAAGACTATAGGGGTTTCAAGCTATCGATTGTCTATATTAAGAAAATTTTCTCCTAAATGAGAGGCGAATTAAAATCACTTTACCAACTATTGACTTTTGCACATTAGGGCATCCCCCATTCATCAATTCAATATTGACGACATTAGCTTCCTAATACTAATAAAATACTACTACCACTCCAATTTACCCAAATCAAATCAGCCCCCATGTTCACTTCACAGTATCACCAGGACAAATATGCCCTCCTCTGCTCAGGGTATTACTGGAAAAATCTGCCCTCTTTCATTTCTTAAACTCAAATCACCACAACTATAATAATAATCTAGCCTCGTCTCACCTCACCTCGTCCTATCATCAACAAAACACAAAATGGTCCCACATTAACCTAACTAACCAGCAACAACCTCACCATTGCCGAAATCAAAAACCAATTCACCACAACATTTCCTCCACCATTATCGCCACAGCCACAGAACTAGAAAAAATAAAATTAAATAAATAGAAACATCAAAGGGTTTATAATTCTAGCTCTTTCCACCAAATTTCAAAAAAAAAAATATATCTAAGTTATACCCATGACAAAGAATAATCCAAGTAGAACTTCATTATCTTATTTGAATACCGTAATCCATTGGTTAGTTCAAAAAAATAACAGATAAGACTCATTACTTCAAAAGAAAAGAAATGAAAGCTAAGATCCCCAACAGCGACAGAATCGGCCAGGTGGAGGGAAAAATTGGGGGTTTTGATTTTCTTCGTCTCTTTTGCCAATTAAAGCACTTCACCAAGGTGGGGGTAAACGAGGGAATTTTTCAGTTAAAATAGTGGGGTTGATGGCGTGAATTAGGGCTACAAATGCTCACAGGAGCCGAAGGGAAAATGGAGAAGAAGGTGTGGTGGAGGGAATAGAAGAAAATGGGAAGAGTCTGTATTTTTCTTTTTTTTTTGAGTAAATGAAAATGGGTCTCACGTTTTTTCTTTTAATGGGCCTCAAGCCCCTGTATTTTGCTTTTCTTCTATTTATTCATTTCATTCCTATTATTTTTCTTTTCCTTTAAATTTTACTAGACCACCCACGGTACAAACTAGGGGTGGGCAAAAAACCAACCGAACCGAACCAAACCGCAAACCGAACCAAACCGGACCCAATTTACGTTTTTTTTCCTAACGGTTCGGTTTACGGTTCGGATTGGCCCACCCCAAACGGTTTACGGTTCGGTTCAGGACCTAATCCGAACCGCACCTGTTAAACCGAATCGAACCGTTATAATTAAAAAAATATAAATTTTTATAAAAAAATTTGTATTTTTCCTTTAATTTTATTCTATGTTTTCTTTTTATTAGTATGTTAATACTTTTATTCTTAAATTTTTGTTAATATATTTATTTGTTAATACTTTCATTCTTCAATTTATTTGTTTAATGGTAGCATCATTATTCTTGAAAGTAAGATGTTGAATTGTCTCTTAATTAGAATGATGGTAGCATCATTATTCGAGGTAATTTTTAAAAAATACAATAATTAATTGTGCCTCATTTTTCAATCCTTTATGGAGTGCATATGTTCCATGAAGTCACAAGCCTACACCCTAACACTTCATACCGTTTGTTGGATAGACTAGTTTTTTTTTTTTTTTTTTTTGCACTTAAGTGGATGAAATTTTATTTTAAATATAATAATCCGCAAACCGAACCGAACCAATCCGTAAACCGCTGGTTTAAAAAATTTTCAATCCGAACCAAACCGTTATTTAATGGTTTGGTTTGAGAGGTAAAAAATTCGAACCGTAAAATATGGTTTGGTTCGGTTTTTAGCAAAAAACCGAACCAAACCGAACCGCGCCCACCCCTAGTACAAACATATATATATTTATGAATAAATAATACATTAGTAAGGCAAAATTGGATCCACTAACTCCATAAATCTCTACCATTTTCCCTACTTCAAGTAACTACCTTAACTTAAAGATATTATACCCAAAAAAAAAAAATTCAAGTTAATATTTCACGGGTTATTACACTTACTTTAATAATAGATTATGTTTTTATATCGTAATATGTTTCTTATGTTAATAATTTATTATTATAATTTTATAATAAAAATAATTGTAGAGCTATTTTAATTAAATAATTTAATATAAAAAATTAATTTTAGTGATTAGGTTAATTTTAGATAATTTAATAGTGTTTTTTTATTTTAATATGATAATTTAATATATTTTCGTATTATAATAGAATTCTTATAAAATTATAATATGTATTTTTACTGTAATATGATTTTTATTTTTATTTAATTTTTTAATTTTAATATGAATTCGCCACGTGGAGCGATGAGGAGGCTTAAAATGTTTAATTTTTATATAAATATAGACTAGTCTAGGCCCGCACTTTGATCGGGTTGAACAATTGAGTTGAATTTTTAAGATTTTTCTTAATTTGATATTATTATTTTCGTTTCATATGAGAAATTATTTGAGAAAGAAATATAAGTGAGGTCTATAATTTTTCCTTCAAGACTACATTATGTGTGAATTTTTCACAGTGTGTTCTGTTTGAATTGATTATATTAAATATATTTTTTTTGCATGTTGTTTCCTCCTATTAAGCCATTGTTTAGACTATTATTGCCTATTTTTATGGTTTTTAAAAAATTTTGTTTAAATCTTTCGCCTACTACATTAATTACAAATGCTTAATTTCTTTCTTTCTTTTTTTTTTTTTTTTAATTCTTTTTTTCCTCCTCTTTTTGAATAAATTAATATATGCATGAAGAAGAAATCATGTAATAGAAATAGACTGACATAATATGTAGGGAAATAAACACCTTAAATAATGTTACTGTCATTTTTATCTTCTAATCTTCTTCTAATTTTCTTTCTATCAATACAATTCCTTCTAAATAATAATATATGTCTTGGTATAAGCAAATTTTATTTTTAGTTAATTTAAATATGGGTAAACTTCTGATTAATATATGTTTTGATTTACTCAATATGAATAAATTTTAAAATAAAAAATACGATTTAAATCAGTTTGAAAAGAAAATAAGATTTCAAATATAGGCTAACAAACATATTTTAAAAGAAAATAAATATCAATGAGGAAAATATTGTTTTGCGAGGTTATTAAGAGGTTAACATAATGATTAGGAAAACCATTAGTTATTATATTAAAATTGTTATTAATGAATTAAGTAAACTGATAACCTTTAGAAGGAACTTGTCAAGCTATATAAATTATGGATTGCAAATAAATAAAATTTAATAAATTATAGTAAATATTTAAGAGAAGTAACAGTAGCTTTATAATTTAAAATTAAATTCACCTTCAAAATCAAAGTTCATGGTACAATTTATATCAAAATCTTACATCCTAAAAAAGCAAAAACCAAAAAACAAATAAGCAATATAAAATCAACTTAATTGAACAGTTCTCTTTAAAACAGTTATTATATTAAAATAGTCATTAATGAATTAAGTAAACTACTAACCTTTAGAAGGAACTTATTAAGCTCTATAAATTCTGGAATGCAAACAAACAAAATTAAACAAATTATAGTAATTAATTCACAGAAGTAAGTCGACTTACAAATTCAAAATTAAATTCGCCTTCAAAGTCAAAGTTCATAATGCAATTTCTACCAAAATTATACATCCTAATCAACTCAATCGAACAACCAACTCTAAATCGCGGATCAGTTTTAAATTAATTGATCTAGAATAATTTTATAAATTTACAAAAGAAACCTGAGGCGTCTTGGAAGCGGTGGTAACGAACGTGTCGCCCAACTTATACCACTTATGGAAAGAGGCCAATGTTATTAAAATTATAGTACTTTTTTTTTTACTTTTGCAATTTAATAGTTGTTAACGTCTATTTTTCGCTCCAGGAGTAATTCGGGAAAAACTACTCCCCGAACAAACATCCCCAAAGCAATGAATTTGTTTGGTTTGTTGGGAAACAAATGCAAACTTAACAGGCATAAAGTAAGCATACAGATAAACAAATGATTTAACGTGGTTGGACGGAATGGATCAAATCTACGTCCACAGACACCACAAAAAATGAATTTTTTATTATTGGCTCAAGTCTGACCTACCTCTTTTCTTTCTCTAACTCGGGATTCTTTTTTCTCTATTACAAGTTACAAGTGCTTGTGAATAAAAATGATCAACCCTCTATAATGAACTCCCAACCTCTTTATATACTAAGTCAAATTACACTGTTACGCTAACTCCGTGACGTCGCCCACGTTGCCAAGCCATTATTGCGTAGGCTCTCTTCCTCAATTACCCTACAGATTATAGCCCAGCCGCTTGACACCCGTACGAACTACCACCTGAATCTCATTAAACCATTCTAAGTTTGGTAACGGCTACACGCTATGTCACAGTGTCAACCTGTATTTTAACCATTCCCATTAGATTACGTGTGTCAGTCAATAAACTTGCAGCCCTGCTTCGTCTCATCAACCGTTGGCCTATTTCTATATCATCAATCATTGAAAAATCCAAACTTTCGTTTAGGGCTCACGTCACCCAAACTTGAACATAATACCATTACGTCGACCTACCTCCTCGAGCCAATAAGTTGAGATGATCTTCTGAAAGCTGAAATGATCGACCGGTCCCACCAGGTCGGGTCGATGTTAGGGCCTTCACTTTTCTCACTTTACTAGGTTGGGTCGGTCTTCACGGATGCTCAAGTGATGTCGAACCTGATGCCTTTATATCAGTTCGGGTCTGGTTCTTTCCTCATGTCCTTCTGCGCCTCGGGCTTGGACCCTTTCATATGACCTCTCATCCTCATAAAGTCTTCGGACCTCCATCTGTTCAAGTGAAAATCCCATTATACCCCTCTTCAGGCTTTAGAGTTTCTCGGGGAAGAAAATCAACATCAACATATATCTCATAGTTTTCGGTATCAACAAGTGGTGAGTTGATGCCGGGAACTATGAAAAGATGATGGTTTTCTCTCACGCTGTTATTCAATATTGATCAAGTCTATAATCTCAAGTCTGCCCCATCTTATAACGGGTTTCACAATCTACAAGCATCAGTGCTCTTTGTAAAAATCCATGTTGGGTTCGTAATCCTGACCTAGCACCTCTGCTTCTGATCCACAGCTTGGCTATTGATAAGTGCGATTTATACCCACTTATTCAGGCATTCTTAGCTTACTATTTTGTTAGGTCTTGTGTCATTTAATGTATTTTGAAGTTTGCTTTTTATGTTTTATTGATAGAAAGCATTGGAACATGGATCTAAATTCATTAACAATGAATTGTTAATTACTAGATTTTTATATGGATATCGATGTTTGTAATTGATAATAAATTCACTCGGCACTCGGGAGATGAAGTTAGAATAACTTAGGATTATTAGCTTACAAATTACTAAACTGAATGAGAATTGATTGGCATAACAAATACATAGGGGATAGTTAGGTGAAATCAGACTCTAGAATCTCTCATATCATAGTCTATCTTTATCAAATGTTTTATTTATTAATTATTTAGCTTTTAATTTAAATTTAGTTGCTTTCTAAGTAAAGTTAGGTTTACTAATTATAGTACTTAGTGTGAGTTGAATACAATCAATGTGGGTTCGATACTCTTTCACTTATCTTTATTAAAACTTGACACCGTACACTTGTGGTACGATAATCTTGCAATAAGTTTTTGGCGTCGTTGCCGAGAATCGTTAATCTTATTCACATTAATATTATTACCAAGTAACCTTGACTTTAATTTAGATTTTTTTTAATTTTTTTTTCTTTATTTTCTTTCGTGAAATGAACATTGCAAAAGAAGTGATGGTAGCTGAAAACATAGAGAATAACCCATGCCACGTGGCAATCAGAGATCACTTTAGACCAGTCGTTGATGATAACTACTTTGGGATTGCGCATCCACCAATCAATGCCAATAAGTTTGAGCTGAAACCTGCATTGATCAACATGGTGCAAAAGAACCAGTTTGGGGGTTCAGCTGTAGAGGATCCCAATGAGCATTTACGGATGTTCTTGGAGGTGGCAGATATAATAAAGATGAATGAAGTAACTAAAGACACCATCAGGCTACGCTTATTCCCATTCTCTTTAAGGGATAAAGCGAGGGGTTGGCTGCATTCTATTCCGACGGGGAGCATCATGACATGGAAGGATATGGCTACAATATTTCTTGTGAGGTTCTTTCCACCAGCTAAATCAGCCCAACTGAGAACAAAAATAAGCATATATAAGCAGTTGGAGACTGAGAACCTATATAAGGCATGAGAGTGCTATAAAGATTTACTTAGGAGATGCCCACAACATAATTTCGAATACTGGGTTCAGATTCAGTTATTCTACAATGGGTTGAATGGTCCTAATAGAACCATGGTTGATGCAGCTACTGGAGGAACACTGTTCAAAAAATCTGCTGAAGATGCTTATGCTCTACTGGAGGAGATGGCCATTAACAATTTCCAATAGCCAAGTGAACGCACTACTGTGCCTAAGGTGGCAGGTATAAATGAGGTAGATCATATTGTTGCACTTACAGCTCAAGTATCATCATTTACGACTCATCTAGCAGCATTAACCAATCAACTGGGCCAACCATCTATTGAAGTTACTGCTGGAAATAGAATGATCTTACCTAACGGAGGATATGAGCAAGTCCAATATGTGAACAATCAGAACTTCAACAATTATAGAGGCAATCATATGCCTAACCATTATCATCCGAACTTGTCATATGCTAACACATAGAATTTGTAACCTCCTTCTGGCTTCAACAATCAAATATCATTGCAGAAACCTTCCTTAGAAGATCTTATGAGAACGTTTGTTGCTAAAAATTCAGAGAGGTTTGAGAAAAATGAGTCGAGGCTGAACAACATTGAAACCCATATGGGCAATATAGGGGCAACAATGAAGTCCTTAGTTTTCTGATTTATTCAAGAACTTGGATTTTAGTTGCATTGACTACTCTAGAGGTTCTCTGATTTCACTGGTAAGTATTCTTTGAGGACAATATTATGTGTAACTACCAGGACTCCTTTGTTTTAATTTCTTTTATTATTTTTTGCATGATTGTGTGTGAATGACGTTTTTGGGTGTCATCGCTATAAGCCCTCACGAGACTATAACTCGTCCACTAGGGTTGTCTAAGGGTTTAAAGGCTTGTTGCATACACTAAATTCAATCGTGATCCCTACGAAAGTAGCCTATAAAATTTTGTTATTTTTGTTTGTTTATTTTTATTTAAGCTTTTGCTCGGGACTATCAAAATTTTAAGTTTGAAGGTGTTTGATAAGTGCGGTTTATACCCACTTATTCAGGCATTCTTAGCTTACTATTTTGTTAGGTTTTGTATCATTTAATGTAATTTGAAGTTTGTTTTATGTTTTATTGATAGGATACATTGGAACATGGATCTTGGGGCAGATAAACTTATTTTGGGACCTTACGGACGCACCAGAAGCACGCGAGAAAGCAGAAAATACTCATCCTGAAAAACAGAGTGGCGTTGCGATGCCACTTTTGTCATCGTGGCGCCTCACCAGGATGGCTTCATATAAATTTCCCGAGAGTTTGGCGTCGCAACGCCAATTACAGCGCCGCGACGCTACGACAGAAGCCCAGAATCTTAATAAAGTCATATTTTACATGCACAAGGACTCCAAGACTTCCCTATAAATATAGAAGCTCGTCTAAAATCCTAAAGAAGAGACTAATACACAATTAAAGAGTTCAAAATATATTTTAGAGAGATCCAAAGAGAAAGATTGAAGAACGACAAGAGGAGACGAAGACGGTGACGTCCGAAGACGGAGGGATTCGATTCGGGTTTAATCTTCTAGTTTCTTTCTTTAACGTTAATGATTTCTATTAGATTCATGACCATATTTTCATTGTTATTATCTTTAGTCATGAACTAACTATGTTGTTATAGAGGATGATGTAACCTATGCTTGAACCTATACGTTGATTGCCAATTTAATTGTTATAAAGTTTTGAATCAGTTTATTTATATTCTCTTGCGTTTAATGCTTATTATTTGTTGGCTACAAAATGAGATGATGCATGTTTAGAATCTATCACTCGGGAGAGGGAATTTTGAATAGGATCTAGAGAATATAACTTAGGAGATTTGTAGAGTTCAGGAGAATCTATAATCCTTTTGAAGTCGTAATAAAGAATCACATAGCGTAATGAATTATTAATTACTAGATTTTTATAGAATATCGAAGTCTGTAATTGATAATATATTCACTCGGCACTCGGGAGAGGGATTTAGAATAACTTAGGATTCTTGGCTTATAAACTACTAAACTGAATGAGAATTGATTGACATAACAATTACATAAGGATAACTATGTGAAATCAGACTCTAGAATCTCTCTTATCCTAGTCTATCTTTATCAAACGTTTTGTTTCTTAATTATTTAGTTTTTAATCTAAATTTAGTTGCTTTCTAAATAAAGTTAGGTTTACTAATTATAATACTTAGTGTGAGTTGAATACAACCCATGTGGGTTCGATACTCTTTCACTTATCTTTAATAAAAATTGACATCGTACACTTGTGGTACGATAATCTCGCAACAGTTATCCCTTCCACCAGACCCTATTTGACCGCAAACGTTGAGCTGAACTAACTCTGGTCATTCTATCATTTGGCTTCTCCACTTAAAAAAGCTCATCTTATTCCACCTCGGGTTGATGTACGCTCTTGACATGCTGTGATCATGAAAGTGAATGATATGCAAAGACCTGCAAAACATAGGTCACGATGGAAAACTCACATCGGGCTGTCTCACAGCAAAAGGGCCTTGGCGAGATGCAACCCAGCCCCGAGAAGATCTGATAAAGAGAGGCATTGGGGGAAAGATTCCAACCCCACGCTATCTATGTCCCTTGGCCGCAAGGGAACGAACCTTTCTTATGCCAATACACAGCAATAAGGCCTCGAAAGGGACCTAACCCAGCCTCGAGTCGATGTAGAAAATTTGGCCACAAGGGAATGTACCCTTCTTGTGCCACCAACACGCGTTCATGAGAGAGAAACTTCAACCCCATGCCAACGAAGATAGTAAAGCCTCAGTGGGATGTAACCTGATCTCAAACCGATGCAATAACTTGGTCACAAGGGAATGTATCATCATTGTACAACCACTATAGCCTCGGCGGAATGAATACAACCCCGATCTATAAAACAAACTAGCCCTAATGGAATATACCCTCATTGTGCCACCAACACGTGATAATGAGGGAGAAACTCCAACCATATGCCAATGAAGATAGTAAGGCCTCGGTGAGACGTAATCTGACCTTGAGCCGATGCAACAACTTGGTCACAAGGGAATATATCCTCATTGTGCCACCAACATAGCCTCGACAAAACAAATACAGCCCAGATCTATCAAACAAACTGGACCCAAGGGAATGTAGCATCTTTGTGCCACAACATGGCCTTGGCGGAACGAATACAACCCCGATCTATCAAACAAACTAACCCCAAGGGAATGTACTGTTGGGGTTGGTGCTCAGAGCGCCAATTCCCGGTTGTAATTCTGTTGAATACTTCTGTAAAAATATTATTATTATGAATAATATATGCAGTTTCTATAATATAATCTATCTTTCTATATGGTAAAGACGTAATGACCCTAGAATGATTAGTCATGATACAGTTGCAAAAGCGTCGCAACGGACATTGAGAAATATCATGACGTTGTCATTCTCAGACAGTTCCTGGTCAAGGTTTACACTACTTGGTCAGTATAGTAAACCCGTTGAGACCGGTACATGTCGTATACTGGAATATATGATTCCAATGGTTTCTCAATGAACCATTAGTCTTGGAGACTAGTATAGACGTGTAGATGTTTATAGCGGATAAACACTGAACGAATCACTGAAGATTCTTAATGGATGGTACACCAGCGTCAATAAGAATCTTCTTGGGTTGAGTAGCACTTGTGATTCTTAGACTTGAGATGTCATTGTGAGCACATGAGACATCTTCTACACTTAGACAGCAGTCACATCACCGATCTATTTAGATCAGACCTCCGCCTATTCGTTGGGTGTAGATAGATCCTCAGGGTGTCCTATGTGTATCAAGATATGATCCGTCAGTTCTGTGTATCAGAGCATTGTTAGTCCATATGATTAGCAATCAGATAAAACCATGGGCCCGTGGTAAAGTTTAGAAGCTAGTTCTAAACAATCTTTTAGAGATTGCTAATAGAATAGTCGACTGGATAATCTCGATAGAGATTTGACGTTTACATCTATATCTCTGGGATTTATCCGGATACCTGTGACAGAGGAATTATATATTTGCCATGACCTCGACCTGTATGGTTCAGCGAGATTATCCGTGATCGTCATAATCTACGGGTGGATAGATTATGGACACGAAATTAGATTTCGTGACGGATATACCTGAATCTAGAGAGTCTCAATAATGAAACATACTCGTAGAGCACTAGAGCAACATAATAAATAATATTGATTATTTATAAAGTCGTTTAAAGGTTAAACACAAGATACGTGCTAAAGGGACTAAATAGTCATTTGCCTAATTATTGTGTATTTACATTTAATACTTGATTAATTTAAATACACATTAATTAATAGTCAAAATGAGTTATTTGACTAATATCCTAAATGAATATATGTTTTTAATAATTAATGTAAATATTATACATATATTTAATATATTTGTATTTGATTAATTAATTGATTATTTAATTGTTAATGATTAAATTAATTAAAATATAAATATCTTACATTAGGATATATTAAGTAAATGATGTTAGTTGCCTTTGTTGACTTAAATAAATATCTAATAAAGTTGTATTAAGATATTTATGCAAGTTGATAACATTAGTTTGAAATGAAATTGAAATTTATAAACTTGTAAAAGCCAAGGTGAATTTCGGCCAAGGCTTAATGTTACAAGTATATATTGATTTTCATTTCACTTTACACTTAACCTAATACACTTTTCATAAAACTCCATTGAAAGAAAACAAAGAAAGCAGTGAGGAGAAAGAAAAGAAGAAACCAAAAGAAAAGCTTGGATTTTGTAAGTTTTTCAAACTTACTATTAGAAAGGAAATTGTTCCTTAGGATCTAGGCAACATCTTGTGATGTTCTTAAGTTATTCTTTTCATTATTTCTTGTGTTTTTGATGATGGAAATTTTGTTGAAAGTGTTGAGCATGTGTGATGAAGAAAGCTTGTAACTATTGTAATTATAACTATTCTTTTAAGGTTTTGGAAACCATGTTGCTAATCTAGAGTTATTGACCCACTCTTAAATGACCTAGATTTGATCTTGAGTTGTTTCATTGTGTTGAGACTTGGATTGGATGGAAGAATGATGATTGAAGTAATTGATTTAATGTATTTGGTCTAATTGTCCAATTTGTGAAAATTGAAAAATTAGGGTTCATGACCAATTCTAAATTTGGGGGTTTTCATATATGTTGTGTATTTGTATGTGTATATGATGCATATAAAGTTCCATGTTCATTGGATTGCATCTTGATGTGTTTTGATGCATGAAATCACAAAGGGCACAAATTGCCCCCCTTTGGTGCTCTCGGCCAAGAATTTAGATTTAGGGATTTTTGTTGCTTTTGGTGTTTTGATGTTTTGAACATGCTAAGTTCATCTTAGAAATGATTTAGAATCATTCAAAATTGATTAGATCAATTTCGGACTAAAATGGACAAAATACCAAAACAAGGGTAATTTGGTAAATTCACTTGAATATGATTCATTTGAATTTTATTTCATAATTTGATTATTGGAATATTAAATAAATATGTTTATTTAATTAATCCGAGAAAAAGTTTTGAAATCTGAAAATCGGATTTTCACCGCTTCCGCTGCGTTACCGGATTCAGCCCCTAAAAACCCCTACATGTACCATCTTTGTGCCACTAACATGGTCTCGGAAGAACGAAAGCAGCCCCGAGCCATCAAACAAACTGGCCCCAAGGGAATGTACCCTTCTTGTGCCACCAACACGAGGTCATGGGGGAGAAACTCCAACCCCATGACAACAAATATAGTAAGGCCTCAGTGGGATGTAACTCGACCCCGAGCCGGTGCAATAACTTGGTCACAAGGGAATGTATCCCCCTTGTGCCACCAACATAGCCTCGGTGGAACGAATCCAGCCCCGAGCCATCAATCAACATTATAGACTCGGCGGAACGAATATGGCCCCGAGTCATCAATTTTCTTTCCACGACTTAACCGCGATGAAAGATTTTCAACCTCCGGAGATCACTATGGAGACTAGAAATGGCATCCCACTTCAAGTCATCCATCAAAAATAAAACCAGGATAAAAAACAAGATAAACAAAATTAGGATGATATATCACATACCCCGTGTAGACCCCAAAAAAACAATAATGGAGCCTGAGACATCGTCCTGCCCCATGCCACCCAAAATAATAATTTTGAACCTCACAGTTCAACGTCCCGGAGAACCAAGCTACGGATCAAGGGGTGGCCAATGCCATGAGATTTTCCCATGCTAGGCAAACCCCGAGTTTGCAAACTCCAAAATAGGATGGCTAATGCCACAGAGGTATTCTTCCTCCCCGTGCTAGGCATATCCCGAGGCTACAAACACCACGGAGGCCCGTGGGCATTCCCTGTGCTATGTATCTCCAATACTGGGCGATAAACGCCACAGAGGCCCATGTGTCTTCCCCGTGCTATGTAAACCCAGAGGTACCGTAGTACCGAAGCCACTAGCCATCCGTACGTGCTATGATTACCTTGAGACACCAAATGCCATGCTGACTCGTTCGCTGAGCATGCTATGGATACCTGAGGCGCCAAACGCCACACAGGTCTTTATGCTACGATCATTCATCAATGATGCAAGTCATTTGGTGTTAATGTTCCAGCCCATGAGTTTGATAATGACACCAAAGAATGGTGTGCCGTATGGGTGCACGCTTTTCCCACATGCCTTGCATCCCTTCATGCATTCAAATCACGAGTATTTTCATAAGAATATTAAACATGCATTTCCCATTCAAATAATAGACAAGCATAGATGAACAAGCTCTTATTTAAAATGGGAAAGTCTTATTCATATTCAAGGGATCTACTGCCATTCTTAAAACTCTTTGAGGGTCATTCTAAGAGAGGCTCTTATTGACAATATCTTCCTTAACACCTTCTAATAATTTTTGACAAGTGTTGCTTATGAGTTTGATCGGGGGCTTCCGACTTGTATCTTCTAGTGATCACTTTTTTCGGGTGTATGTGACTGTACCTCGGCTTCGTGGAAGAATGGAAGAAGACGTTCTCATGACTTTGGACCACCAACCTCGTAGCTGATTACTTCTCCTTCTATTCCCACTCGTGGATCCACCCTCAGATGTTTCACCCTCTATGCAATAACAAACACAGAAAGCCACCACATATGCATAACAAGTAGAAGGCACTATGGAAATCGATCGAGCACATCTTGCATCCCGACTCTCCTACTGCTTTGTGACGACTGTCGTTACCGAGAACTAGAAAATTAACAGGTCGGACAACAACCATAATTTCTCTAGAAGGAGCTTGTTCATCCTTATGAAGAGTTTGTCCATTCTTAGCACCGACGGGCAAGCACATTCAACTCCTGACATTACATTTCATTCAATAGCTCAATCATAGATAGAGACTTCTGATGATGTTACTTTACATTTCATTCAATAGCTCATGGGGTCGTCTCTTATCTTATAAATCTTAAGGATCATTCTATAGGAAGTTATTGGAAGTATATTCTCAACATTTCAGCATTCCATGGCTTTTTGAGCCGGGTACCGTCCAACTGCTCCAATAGATAGGCACCCGACCTGACAACATTGGTCACTCTATACGGTCCCTCCCATTTGGCACCCTATGAACCTTCTTCGGGCCTCCTCGTATTTAGAGTAACTCGCCTCAAGACCAAGTCTCTGTGGAGAAAAGATCGTACCTGAACCTTCTCATTGTAGAAGCACGCCATCCTTTGCTGATACATTGTCATCTTGATTGCCGACCTCTCCATTTTCTCTTTTATCCAGTCAAGATGATGCTTTACGAGCTCTTCATTCTGCCCTTCCTCAAAATGTCGAGCCCGGTGGGTCACCATCCTAATCTATGCTAATAACCGCTTCTCACCCATAGGCCAAAGAGAAAGGTGTTTCGCCCGTGGAATTCTTGTAGGTCGTTCGATGTGCCCATAGAACATCTAGTAGCTCATCGACCCACAAACCCTTGCAGGACCCCGAGCCTTTCCTTCAAGTCGCTCTTTATGATTTTATTCATTGCTTCTACTAGCCCATTAGAATTCAGATTAGTATGGGAGGCGAACCTCAATGCAATTTGGAGGTCCTCACAAAGTTTCCTGAAACCCTTACTATCAAATTGTTTCCCATTGTCCGTGATGATAGTACTGGGGATCCCGAACCAACACCAATGTTCTTTCTGACAAAATCTGTTGCATTATTCTCGGTTATCATGGACAATAGCTCGGCCTTTCGCCCACTTGGTGAAGTAAATGGATTGCAAAAATGAAATTTGGCTTGACCTCGACCCGTGGGCATCAGCCCAATGATCTCTATCCCTCATTGGGCAAACGACCAAGGACTTGAAAATACAATTAGCTGCTTGGGGGGCTGGTGGGGTATGTTGGCGTTCCTCTGATATCATCAAATGCCCAGGCAACCCTGGCCCCGTCCTGGTGCATCGTAGGCCAAAGAAACCTCGTCTAAGTACCTTGTGAGCGATTGATTGACCTCCACCATGGCTTCCACAAATCCCCTCGTGAATTTCTCTGAGCACATAATCTGCCTCATTGGGTTCAGACATCTTAAGTATGGCGTCGTGTACCATCTTAAGTATAATACCACATCTATTAAGCAAAACCTTGCACTCCAATATTTCAGATTTCATGCCTCTTTTTTCCCCTCGAGCACATGCCCCGTCACTAAGTACTTCTTGATCGGATCTATCCAGGATGCCCCTATCTCGGTATCTATCTCCATTAAGTCTGGCATCCTAATGAGCGGAAAATATATCAATATTTACCGCTCATTTAACTTAATATTTTGTTTAGTTTCTCGGGTTTGATGAATGTTTTGATGTGTTTTGTTTATTTTGCAGATAAAATAATATTGGGTCTCAATGAAATCATTTAGGATGAAATATGGGTCAAATAAGGGCAATTATTGGACTTGATATATTAATTTTGGAGATTGGAAACTTGAAAGGGCGTTTTGACGAAGTGCAGTTTTGGAAATTCCAGTTTTGCGCATCTGTTGTATTTTGGGCATAACTTTTTACTCAGATATCGGATTGAGCTGATTCAAGTGCCAGATTAAAGAAGACCCAAAGATCGACAACTTTCAAAGAGAAAATATTTTCTAATTCTGAAGATTTCATGACCGAAATTGATGAACCATCCAGAAGTGTGTGGAGTGTAATTATTAAAAGTCATTATCAATCATTTTCAAAGCAAAATATTAATTAATAAATAATTAATAAAAATTATCAAATCACCACCAAACAAGATAAGTATTAGTGGAGCAATTATGGATTTGGTGGAGTAATTAGTGGAGAAATTAATAATGGATTTGGTGGAGAAATTGATTGATGATTTGATGGTGGCAAATTTTGCCTATAAATACCAAGCCATTTCATTTGTAAATTCATACTTTCTTCTTTGAAATTCTTAATGAATAAATAAGAAGATTGTATCTAGTTTGTTTATTTTTAGTTTTCAGTAATTAATTTTCAGTTTCGCACTTTCTTTTCTTACTTTTCAGTTTTTACTTTCCGCAATTTACTTTACGCACAGTACTTTTCTTTCTTTAATTTTTCAGTTTTTACTTTTCAATAATGAGGAGGTAATTTCCCAAGCTAGGGTGAAAGGTAATTCTTTTACTATTACTATTAGATTAATCTCCCTTAAAATAATATATTCACTATTTAAAATACTGATTAATAAAGGATACCGCTATATTGGTCGGTTGGCAATTCAATTTAATCTGGTTTAAACCTGACTAATCAAGGATACCGCCAGATTGGTCGGTTGGTAAATTTATTTTGGTACCGCCTTTATGGCTGGATTATGGACAAATATTACCGCCTATATGGCTGGTTGGACTTAATTTGACTTAATCAGGATACCGCCAGATTGGTCGGTTGGTAAAATAATATCACAAGTTTATATATTATTTTATGGGAGATATCTAAATTAGTAGTAGTAAAAGTAATTCCTTTTACCTTAGCATTTTATTTTATTGTAATTACTTTTCAGCTTTTACTTTACCGCAATTACTTTCAGCATTTTCATTTTATGTCTTTTACTTTCAAGTTTTTATTAGCCCTAGTTATGTGTGGTAACTAAATTAGTTATCTGGGGTTGTGATGAAATCCCATATCACCGTTTTATAAGGGTTAGATTATAGCTTGGGTAATATAAGATTTATTTATTGTGTCTAAACTTAATGCTTTTTCATAACTGGCATTAATAAAATTGATCTGGTAAATCTAAAATGAACTAGACATATGGATTTAGGTTTCAGCCTTAGACTCAATAGCCCACGATCTTCCTTGAGGATAGATAACCCTTTAATAGATTTCCTTACAGGATAGGACTTTACTTGTCGGGCGGGGGTAGCCATAATTGGAACTTAAACTTAATGAATCCAGATAATTTGGTTGACATAGACATATGGTTCAATTGGGTTAAACTGGGTATTGTGTCTGACCATCGACAGAGGCTTACACATAATTTAGTGTCCAGGTTAATAAATCAATATATTACCCACTTTAAGATAACCACTTCATCTTTAAAATGATATTGGAAGAAATCACAACCCTAGATAGTTTTTAATATTGAATTTTCTTCAAACCTATTTTCGACAATTTTATTTACTTGCTTTTAAATTTAGAATCGTCACCATTTCAAATCAATCAATCAACTTGTTAGATATTAGTAATCATTTGACCTCTAAAAAATAGTTTAGATATTAAGTCCTCGTGGGATCGATATATTTTATACTACTTGAACGATACGTGCGCTTGCGTTATACGTGTGTGTTTACGCCTGTCACATCCTAACACTTCTTGATTGTAAGCATCCCAACAGAATATTCCAGGAATTTTTGATTTGATGGATGATGAAAGCCAATCCAGCGAGTCTACCTGCTGGTTGTTCTCCCGTCTGACCTGCTCAAACACGACATTCCTAATTCATTCAACTAATATGTTTACCCCAGCCTGATAAGCAATCATGATCGACTCTCTTGCTTGGAATTCACCATTCAGTTGCTAAACGGTCAGTTGGGAGTCATTTTTCACTATCACATCCCTGACCCCAACTGCCATGCAAAGTCTTAGTCCTGCCAGAATTGCTTCGTATTCTGCCTCATTATTCGTAGCTTTGAATGCGAACCTCAACGCGTAGCTCAACTCCTCTCATTCGTTACTTCTGAGAATCATTTCGACCCCACATCCTTGTGTGCTGACCGACCCGTCGATAAACAGCTCTCACTTAGCTTCCTCTACCGCCATAACCTGAGGTCCTGTGAACTCCGCAACAAAATCAGCTCCACGAACCACTTCACTAGATGACCCGAGACTTCTGACTTGTACAATATCTACCTCATATAAACCCCGATATGTGGGCTTGAAAATAAGAGCATAACTTCCTTGCCACAATGACCAAGGACAAAGACACCAGCTCATGAGCTGGGTACCGATTTTCCCCATCTAATAGAGCCTTACTAGTGTAATACATCGACCTTTGGATTTTATCCCCTTTCTGAACTAACACCGAACTCACAGTATATTCAGAAACAGTCAAGGACAAGAACAAAGTCTCACCTCGGATCGGCTTCGCCAATAGTGGGGGTTAGGCCAGGTACACCTTCAGTTGCTAGAATGTGTCCTCGCATTCTGTTGTCCAGCTGACTTCTTTCTTAGCCTTCTTGATCAGTTGGAAGAAGGCGTGACACTTGTCGGTGGCCTTAGAAATGAACCAGTTTATTGTTGCCACCCAACCCGTTAAACTTTGCACTTCTTTGACCGTCATTGGGGGCTTTAAATCCAATACAGCCTTGATTTTCTGAGGGTTTGCTTCGATGCCCTGGACACTGACCATGTACCTCAATAACTTTCCCGAAGATACACCAAAAGCGTATTTGTCCAGATTCAGTCTTATATCGTGCTTCCTCAACAGCTCAAATGTCCCTATGAGTCATCCAAATGATCATCGGGCTTCTCCATCATCGTAATCATGTCATCGACATAGACCTGCATTGTATTGCCGATGAGTGGCTTGAAAACCTTGTTCACTAACCTCTGATACGTGGTCCCGATATTCTTCAATCCGAAAGGCATCACATTGTAACAGTACAACTCTTGGTCAGTAATGAAGGCTGTCTTTTCTTCATCCTCGACATTCATCCTGACCTGGTTGTATCTTGAGAAGGCATCCATGAAACTGAGCAGTCCATGACACGATATAGAATTCATCAATTGATCTACCTTAGAGAGTAGGAAGCTGTCCTTGGGGCCAACCTTGTTCAAGTCAGAGAAATTCACGCACATCATCCACTTCCCACTGACCTTTTTCACCAATACCACATTGGATACCCATTTCGAGTATTTGACCTCCCTGATAAACCCGGCCTTTAGCAACTTTTCTACCTTTGCCCGAATCGTTCTGTATCGTTCTTGGTTGAAAATCCTCATATTTTGCTTCACCGGTTTGTGAGCCCAATCAACCGCCAAACGGTGACTGGTTTGGGGTCAATCCCGGGCATGTCCTCATGTCCCCATGCGAAGACATTTGCATACTCATTCAGAAAAACCAGCAATTACTTCCTCAAACCTGACTCTAATCATGCCCCAATCTTTATTATTTTCCCAAGGCCGAAAAATTCCACTTGTTCTAGCTCTTTCTCTGCCCCCAACTGGGCAGGATCCTCGAGTCGAGGATCGGCCGACTCAACTTCTGCCTCATCACATTCTCTTTCTTTCATCTTCATCCTCATTCTCAATACAAAGCATTTCCTTATAAACGGCAACAAAGCAACTCTTAGCCATCTTCTGGCTTCCACAAACTATCCCAATTCCCTCCCGGGTCGGAAACTTCAACTTCAGATAGTAACACGACATAGCCACCATTGACTTCATCATAAAGAGCCTCTCTAAGATCACATGATAGCTCCTCATGCAATCTACTACGGTAAAATCCATCATAACGATCTGAGTGTGAGAAGTCGTCCCAATGGTAATAATCAACTGTATCTGACCCAGTAGGACTACAGATGATCCCCCAAACTCATAGAATGGTGTTGCGTCCCGGGTCAAAGTGGTATACTCCACGCCCAAATCGTCTAGAGCTTCCTTGGCGATGATATCCACCGTGCTCCCAAGATCTACCAATATATGATCTACCTCGATTCCGCCGATGTTGGCCATAATTATCAGCACATCATCGTGGGGGTAGCTGACCCCTTAGCCTTGGGCATTTTTCTCATTGAACATTATGGGTACCAGTCTAGCTTTTTGGATCATCGAGGCCCTTTCTGTAGTCAAAACCTCTGAGCCTTTAATCCGGCAATAATTCTTTCTTGTTCGGTTCGAATCCCCAACCAATGTCTTCCTCCCGCTATTGTGAACATAGGTTATTCCCTATTTGCTATCTCTCTTAGAATTTGGATAGGGCTCGTTTCCCCATTTTCTCCCACCCTCTTTTCCAACTTCTCAAACTTCTTCATCATGGCCTTCATGAAAGTTTGAGTTTCCTCCCTTTCCTTTTGAGCACTTTCTCTATCACTTCGCATGGTTTCTTCCATTTTCTCCATCCACTCCGTCATCGAAGCCTCTGAAGATCTGTGGTTCCTGTTGGACAGTTATGACCCATAACATCACTATTTGTACATATCATGGTGTTGTTGTACAAATTAACTATGTGACAAAGGAAATTGCTCTTTTATCATTTGTAATTAGATTACCAAGATGTATAAATGATAGAAGGTCCATATGATTAGTTCTGGATTGATAAGATATGAGACAATATCAATCCATAAAGGTTTAATCATTAAATATCCATAGTCGTAGTATTATCGAGATTGGACATCGATAATGCGGAATAGACTAGTATTACACTTGTGCGCGTTGTGGGAGCATAACGACATAGTTCTCATATATTTGGGTATATGATACTCATGAAAGTGTAATAGGAGGTTGTGTTTACCGATGGTACGGAAACAGCTTTGCTCTGGATAGACCCATCGGAATTCCATTGGTAGTATGACTATGTGTCTATGGAAGTCCGAATCAGGGTAGGTGTATTTGGTCTTAACCTGAGACTTGCACCGCTAATACTTGCGACAATCAATATACTTTGGTTTTGGTCGTCCAGGGCTTTAACAGGTTCTGTGTACGCCTCTTCTGGGTATATTGAGAATCGTAGTGTATTGGGTGTGATGTCGAGATGGAAGTATCACTCCAGTCATAGTGGAGATGATGATCACGTAGGATACGAAATTGGTGCTCTTATATGCTGCAGCTATCGGGATATTATGACTAGGTCATGTTTATCCGATTATAGAGCCTAGTTACCAAAGATCCGATATGTGCTTCGTAAGGGGCAGACACATTTCCAGCCCCAGGCCTTGCACGTGACATCCGATGCTGGATCGAAATACGCAATACTACATATACTACGCCTAATATAGATCACATATTCCAGTAAGAATATTTCTGGAGAATTGGGTAGGCACGGTGCTTTGCTAGAAGCCAACCATGTCTTGTAAACGGTAAAAACGTAGTACTAGGTACGTACGTGTTCGGATAGTCCGAATTTACTGCCAACATATCCGGGGATCTCATGGGTCGCTTCCCGAAGATTCACCGATGACGTATGACTCGCACTTTATTAATCTGGGATTAATTAGATGAGAGAGAAAATTAATCTGGGATTAATTGCAGAGATATTTTATCTGGGATAAAATATTGATTAAAGAGAGAGAACGATTAATTTGGAATTAATCGATAAAATAATATATTCGATATATTATACGAAATTGGATTTCGACGCGGAATTAAAATTAGATTTTAATTCGGGCGAACGAGTTAATTTAGAATTAATTCATTAGCGACGTGAATAGTAATTTTACTAGGCATAATTATTTAATTGAATTTGATTTAATTACGTCGCAACGAAAAATTCGTTAATTCGGAATTAGCGAACCCGAGCCCGGGAGTGTTTGTGGGCACACTCGCAATGCGAATTTAAGTGCGGCCCACAAGTCACATCAAGCGTCACCATGTTGTGGTCCATTCCCGAACCGATCTCCATTCCCGGAGTGTTGCTGTGATGTGATGAGGTCCATTCCCGAACTGATCTCCATTCCCGGAGTGTTGCTGTGATATGATGAGGTCCATTCCCGAACCGTCACCGTGTTGTGGTCCATTCCTGAACCGATCTCCATTCCCGGAGTGTTGCTGTGATGTGATGTGATGAGGTCCATTCTCGAACCGTCACCGTGTTGTGGTCTATTCCCGAATCGATCTCCATTCCCGGACTATATCTCCATTCTCGGAGTGCCTGATCTGATGTGATGCGGGCCTCGCCCCCCAGAATGCCATGTCCGACAGAAACTGATCTGATGCTATGTGGGCCTTCCCCTCAGAATGTCATACCCGGCAGAAACTGATTTGATGCTATTATGGGCCTCGCCCCCAGACTGATGCTAATGTCTAATGTGGGCCTCGACCCTGGGACTCATTCCCGAAACTGCTAACAAGGTGGGCCTCGACCCTGGGATCCATTCCCGGATTCATTCCAAATTCTGACGACGTGGGCCTCGGCCTTGGGATTCATTCCCTAGATTCACTCCAAAACTCTAGCGATGTGGGATTCATTCCCCTGGGATTTATTCCCGAAACTCTGACGATGTGGGCCTCGACCCTGGGATTCATTCCCCAAACTGCTGATAAGGTGGGCCTCGACCTTGAGTTGATACTGATGTGGGCCTCGCCCCAAATTAATATTGATGTGGGGCCTCGCCCCCAGACTAAATCTGATGCGGGCCTTGCCCCGAAACTGATACTGATGTGGGCCTCAACCCTAGGACTCATCCCCAAAACTATTACTCATATGTTGCTGATTCTGGTTGGCTTGTCTTTGCCGCTTTCTCTTTTTCTTCTTTGAAACCTGTGAATACAAAACGAAACAAACACAAAAAGAATGCAAATACGTTACGTGTATGCATGCATGCATGAATGAATTTCCTATTCTGTTGGGTTAGGTCTTCCACCAATTCTTCAGGCGACTGCTCAGTCTTCTCTCTGGTCTCATGACTCAATATCTTGTTATGTCCTTGATTCACGGTGTGGTAGACTAGTCACCCCCAGTCTTGGTTTAGCTTTCTGCTCTCCGCTGTTTGTATTTGGTCAAGATGAACCATATGGTGGGGACTTCCATATCATCATGCTATATCACATTCTACGAAATAGTCCCATTAGTTATACATATCATTGTCCTCAAAGAATGCTCAGTAATGAAACCAGAGACATTCAAAACACTCAATGCAACTCAAATCTGAGTTTTTGAATAAATGATCTATGTCAGACTCAAAGTGTGTGTGTGCAAAGGTTCTTTCACAGCTTGATCCTTAAGCAAGCCAACTCAATGATTTCGTTTCAAAAATCGGGATCGATGGGTCAAACCAACCTAGATGTCTTAATTATGCATGCAGTTACTTTTCCATGCTCAATGTGGTATGGTTTTCTTTCTCTTTTGTCTCTTTCTTCTTCTTTTTTTTTTCTTTTCATTTTGAACTTCTTTTTTCTTTTCTTTTTCTTTTCCTTTTCTCTCTTTTTTTTTCTCTTTTTTTTTCAACACACCTACCATTTAAGGGTAGCATTTCTCCTCATGGTGGTCCTAATACTCGCCCATGGGTAGCTTCACGCTTATCGGTTATAGGCGGTTCAATTCTTTTCTTTAGAGACTTTTCTTTCATTTTCAACTATACCACACATCATAACATAAGCAAATCAAGATAGACATCTAAGCAAACGGTCATTCACCGATCTACAATTTCTTCAACTAGTCACCTTGCCAACTACTCAGGTTTTCACCGCTAAGAACCTATAGTGAAGCGCTTACGAGTCTAACATAGATCAATCACTGAAAGTATCAGATAAAAGCACATCAAGGGTTTATCGTTTCTAAGATTTCATCCTAAAACAAACGATTTCATCATTGGACTTATGTCTAACTATCAAGGACTAAAAACAAACAATTTTTTTTTTCTTTTTTTTTCTTTTTTTTTCTTTTTCTTTTCTTTTTTTTTTCTTTTTTTTTTTCAATTTTTTTTCTCTTTTTTTCTATTTTCTTTTTTTTTCTTTTTGGGCCCACCATGGTCTTTCTATCCTTGTAGTAAAGTTCTCTGTTTCTCGATTTCCTTTTTCCCGATGTCAATGTTTGCTAAACTCTCCTTTGACAAGTCTTTCTTTTTTCTAACCCAACAGATATCTATGATGGCTTTTAAGACACGAGGTTTAACATGATGCATGTATGCATGAGATGCATGAGATGTATGAGACATAATATGCATGGGGTTATCAAAAGCATAAAGGGTGGCCCCAATAGGTCATACAATTATGGTTCACATGTGGGTTTACGGGAGTGTGGACAAAGGCTCTCGTTTGACGAAGGATTACCCACAACTAGGACTCCTCACTCAAGGGTTCGAGCGACCAAGTGATTGCACCTTTTTTATACCTTACGGTACGTGCCAACGAGTTATGGTGTGTGACTAACTGTCGAATGGATTTCTCGTTGTAGATTCCCCAGAGGGAGGGTGGAGCGAGGCTCTCTTAAGTACCCAAGCCCCTTATGCTCTTATCGCTTGGTGTCAGGAATAAACAACGAGTCATCCAAACTAGTCTGTCACAACAAGCTACAAGTGAAGATTTATCTAGGTGCCTTCACAGCTTTTCCCCGAAGGGTAGTGAGTGAAGGAAGACACCCAACCATCACCTAGCTTCAACAAAGCCTTTGATTAACTCCTTCAACCCACTATAGAAATGGTCAACTAATGCACAAATTATACACATCACAAGACATGATTTCGAGGCCGATTCAAAATATCCCCAGTGGAGTCGCCAGACTGTAGAAAATAGAACCTGGGCGACACATGCTGTTCTAGACTCGGGGCCTAGTTGAGAATACGGAGTAGTCCGCGGGGAACTAAACCGGAGAATAATGGAGTCGCCACCCGGTGTGAACCGGGACAAAGATTTAAGGCCGCACTCACCCCTCGTAAGGGAAGACCTCAAACCATTGGGTTCGGAATGGTCTCTTACTTATGTCGTTGTGATGATATAATTTGTGCACTAAATCAACCGCTTCTATCCAATAATCATGTTCAGAGGTCACTTAGATCTAATATGCATTCGCTAACTAAGTCCTAATCTAAGTTTGCATGCTTGAAAGTAAGTCTTTAGACAATAAACACGCAATACTATATATTGAACACATTAAGCCATTAAACCAACAAAATAAATAATTGCTTAAACATGAACATAAACTAAACTAGATATTATGCATAAAGAATAATGAAATAACATGTCTAAATAACACAATCATGCTTCAAAATTAAATAACGAAATTAAAATAAACCATGCTTAAAATAATAACTAAACATCCTATAAACTACAACATGCTCAAACACAAATTTGGATGGGACAGAACATATGTCTCTTAAGTGGTACGTGGCGTTGTATCCCGAGTACAAACCGCACTACCGTCTATTCGGATTCGGCTACGGAATTTACGTCCGGGTTTCCATCCTATATACCACAAAAGGGAACACATGTCCCACCCATCCAACAATCAAATCATGCCTCAAACGACTCTCATGCAATTATATATCAAAGTAAAATAAAATAAAGAATAAAGAAGATAGGTAAAAGGTAACCTCAGGTCTAACCTCTTTTATCGATCTTTGAAAGCGCGTTCCAAGTCCGTTGGAAGGGCGAATGATCCGAAACCTTTCCAAATTGTTTGCTCACTGTTTTCCCTTGTGGTTTTGATGTTGGGCTGCTGTTTTACCTTCGTTTCACCGCCGTTTGGTCGCTCCGTTTCAGGTCGCTGTTTCGGGCGTTTAGTGGACTGTTTTGGGTGATTTTGGTGGCTTAGGAAGGTGCATTTGTAAAGATTTTTTAGGGAAACTTTTTTTTTGGGGATTTTTGGGATGGTTTCTAGATGGTTTTAGGGCTGTTTTGATGGGCTAAGGACGCAAGGAACCTGGCCAGAACAGCGGCTAAAACACAGCAGTTCACTGGTGCAGTGAAGCCGTTTTCAGGGGCTGTTTTGGCGCTACTTTGTGGCTGCTTTTTGCGGCACTTCAGGGGCTGGAAATAAGGTTTATTTTAGGGTAATTTAGGGCTGTGAATGGTGGTTGGAAGTTGGCAAAGGAAGGGTGTGATTGTGGGTCGTGCGTGAATGGTGTTGGTGGATGGTGGTGGATGCGGCAATGGAGGTTTCTTTGCTTCAAGAATGCGGCAATGGGGGGTCTTGGGGGATGCTTGGGGCGTGCAAGGATGCTTCACAAGATGCTTGAATGAGGTATTTGAGCTTGGGTTGTGTATGGGGCAAAGGTCTCTTTTTATAGACAAAGGGAAAAGGCTTTCCTTTTTAGATTAGGAAGGAATCTCCTAATTGATTTCTATAAGGAATGCATCTCCTAATTAGGATTTGGGATTGGATTCGATTTGGTAATGATTTTATTTGATTTCTTTTACTTAGGCATGGATTTAACAAGATTTAAACATGTGATTAATGTGCAATTACCTAAATAAAGGGCAATGGGCGTGAATCATGTCCAATGGGCATAGGTTTGGTTTGACTTGGTTTGACTTGGGTTGACTTGGGTATTTGGGCTTGGTTTGGGTTAGGTATGTGGTCTATGGGAGTTTTGGGCCTAAGGCGAGCTTAGAAACGGAGGTATAACAAGTAACCGAAGCGAAACAACTCGGGTAAATCCATCAAAAATTATATTTTCCAGCTTTACCCTTCCAACGTTCTTTCCCGCGGCTTTCATGACTAAGAGGGAGTTGTCTCCATATAAGACTCCTCATCGGGTGTTATGCAAAAATGCAATGCCTACACCAAGACTTAGTTGATTCAGAGGAAAAAAGTTAGGCAATATATTGGATATATTGGCATATATAAGATATATGTTTTGGACTTGGATGTCCACCTACTGGATCTAGGAATTGGATGGGATCCAATTGATCTTAGAGATCTACCTAGTTAATTATCATACAATTGTTGGCAAAAGTCAAGATTGTATGTTATTTAACGGGATCCTAGCCCACTAGGAAACAAGGTTTCCCGAGTACTCCACAGAGGGTTAGAGGCTCGCCGAAAAATAGTGGGAGACAATTATTAAATTTGCAATATTCGTTTAGTTACTTGGCATACGCGCTCATTCAAATTTTTCGTCAATATAAATTAATATATTAGTTGGACTAATATTTAATGTTGTTTTAATTAAACAGTTGGACTGTATTCAAACTATTTCATTAATAGTTGATTATATAATTGGATTATATTAATCAATATATTTGAATAAACTAATTTCAATTAATAGTTGATTTTATAATTGGATTATAATAATCAATATAATTGAATTTAACCAATTTAAATAATAGTTGATTATATAGTTGGACTATAGTAATTATTATAATAAATAGTACCTGAAATCGTTGATTCGATAGTTGGACTATTGGAATCAAGATAATTGAAAGATTAGTGTTTAAAACATAATCATGGGTGAAAATGTATTTAAACGACTTTAATTTTCAAATTGGGAATAAAATCTCAGGATAGTCCTGAGGGACCGAGAAGTTACTTTATTTGATATAGTGACGTCTCGGGCCTAAGCCCGGAATTGAGCAAATACAAGAACATGATATTTGGAATATTCATGTGATGATAACTTTAGTGCTTAATCCATTATGCTTGCCAAATAGACTCCTTAATTTCTTAATCAGAACTAAGGATTAGATCCTTATATTGTGATAATGAAATTGAAGGATCTTCATAAATCTATTCTTAGATCTTAGAAGTACAAATTGCAATAGTAAACTCTTGGAGAGTTAATGGCTATACTCAAGGAGACAAAGCCAGAGTTTGCAATAGGGCAAGAAGCGCAAGACGCATCTTATTTCGACATTCTAGAAGGCCAAGGCTTGGCCAAAGGCTTCTGGAGTGTGGAAAAGGGGCAAAGGCAAAATCATTATAATCTTCTGGGAAGACAAATGACATATCCCAAGATGTCTGCCTAAACTGTGTCAAACGGGGTCACGGAAGCATGACTGCCGTATGGACAAGGCAGACATTAAGGAATTGAAGATGGACAAGGCTCCGACTTCAAATATGTTTGTCATAAATATGTTCGTTACTAGTATTAAAATTGGATTTTAGATACTGAGGGTGGTACATAGATATGTACTGGTGTGCAGAACCTGCTATGAGCATGATACTGACTTCAAACGAGATTGATCTGTGAATCGGAAACGGGATGAGAGTCACTGTTTTAACCGTAGAAACCTAAGTTTAGGAACTACCCTTCGGGTATGTACTTAAATTAGGAAACTATTACAATGTAACTAGTTTGACTAGAAACATTATCTATATATCAGGGTTTAACCCGTTGCGGGTATACCTTTATATTCTAGAACACTAAAGTGTTTTATTATATAAAGATGATATTGAGATAAACACATTAGATGTGAATAACAGTATTTATATTTTGAATATAAATAAATCTCAAACGTATAACATGACAAACAATTAGCTCAAACTGATTTAATCAGTTGAGACTTATTTGTGGCATTGTTGTCTGGGACACAATTAACAAGACTCGTATATCCACACTTTTGAAGAGTGGATACTAGGACAGATTTGATTCCATTCAAATAATATATACGAATCTAGTTTATTAGGCAAAGTGCCTATAACACCTTTTACTTGGTAAAAGTGTAAGTGCCACCGATCTGTTAGCCCTTGTTCATAGTGACGTAAGTGGGCCCATGTCTAGCTAGGCTAGAGGTGGATATGAATGTTTCGTGACCTTTACAGATATGGCATCGCGCTATGGTTATGTGTTTCTTTTGAAACACGAATCAGAAACTTTTACAGTTTCGACACGAAGTAGACAAACAGATCGGCTAAAGTATTAAACCGTCACGGTTAGACCATGATGGAGAATACTTAAGCAATAAGTTTCTCAAATACTTGAAAGAGTATAATATTCTTTCAATGAGGACTCCTCCCGGAACACGTCAATTTGACGGTGTGTCTGAACGGAGATACCGAATTTTGTTGGACATGATAAGGTTAATCATGAGTCGCTCTAAGTTACCATTTCCTTCAACGGATACACATTAACAGTGCAAAACTTATTTTGAATAAGGTTCCATAAAAATCTGTTTGACAGACTTCATATTAGATATGAACAAGAAAGAAACTGGGTTTTCTCATTCCTGAAGATTTGGGAATGCTGGGCATACGTTTGGATGATACCAAACTAGAACCCAAATCGGATAAGTGCCTAATTTGTGGGTTATCCTAGGGAAACCAAAGTATAGTACTTATACAACTCACAAGAGAACAATTTAATTGTTGCTCACCATGCGGTTTTCCTAAGAGGAATACCTAAATGCAGTGGTAAGTGGGAGGAAAGTAAAACTCGATGAAAATCGGAGTAATACTATTCCAGGCATTGATTCCTTAATGGAACACAAATAGTTCATCAAGGATGAAACTATACCAATAATCTTCGAATACACAAGAACCACGTAAGTCGGAGAGAGTAAAAAAAAAACCTATGAGGTATGGGTTTCTGATCTCACCTCATAAAGATGTCAATCTTATTGAGGAATACGAACTGACTACGTATGAGGAAGTGATACAAGGTATCGACTCCCTAATATGGCAAAGTGCCATGATGTCCGAAATGGATTCCATGTATACCAACCAAGTTTGGATACTAGTTGATGTACCGGAAGGCATTGTGCCTATTGGTACTATATGAGTCTTTAAGGAAGACATACATGGAAGGCAACACACCAACGTACTAAGTTAGGCTTGTAGCGAAAATGTATCGTTATCAACATTATGTGAATTACGACGAAACCTTTTACCCGTTGCCATAGTTAAATCCATTTGGACAATGCTTGCTGATGCTGCATGTTTCATTTATGAAATGTGGCAGCTGAATGCCAAAATCGTTTTCCTTAACGGAAACCTTTCGGAGGATGTTAACAACATCCTGACGGTTTTGTCATACCAAAAACTAGCAAACAAGGTTTGTGGGTTATTCGATCCATTTATGGATTGAAGCAAGCTTAGTGTTCTTGGAATTATCGTTTTGATGTAATCATAATGGTGTATGATTTGATTCAAAACGAAAATGATTCTTATGTATATAAGAAGGTTAGTGGGAGCGCGCTGACAGTGAATGTCCTGTATAATAATGATGACATGTCATTTCTTGGAAATGATATTCCCATAATACAATCGGTGAAAGCTTAGCTTTCATGAAAAATTCTCCGTAGAATTCTTGGGAGAGAAAACCTTTATTCTAGGAATAAAGATCTACTGGGATAGATTTAAAGTTGTTAATACTCTCTGAGAACTCGTACATTGAGAAATGTACGCGACCTAGTGTCTCATATACTTTGAGCATATGGAGTCATAATCAGGCCAATCCAAGTGATAGTCACTAGATTGATGTTAAGAACATTCGTTAGTATCTTAGATGATCTAAGGATATTGTCTTATACTATGAAGAATGAGAACTTGAAGTGACTGAGATCACTGCTGTAAGTTTCCTAACCGATAAAAGCGACTATAAGTCGTAACAAAGGTACTGTACAGTTTGAATATCAGAACAGTGAGCTGGAAATATTCCAAGCAAGATACTGTACCGAAATAAACGACAAAAGTGGATTATTGCTGCAGCTGAGGCATCAATAGAAACCTTTTGGATCGATAATAATCTAATTAGATTAGATATAGTTCTGTTAGCAGTTGAGCTAGGTTTCAGCACAGGCTAAATAATTAATGGTCTCATCAACGATCCAGATATATACTTCAATATTCATCTGATTCGTTCGGATCATACATCGTGGCGATGTGATGATCGAATAAATCGCATCAGATAATAATCATGCAAATCCGCTGACGAAAGCATTTTCTCAGCAGAAGTTTGAGTGAACCGTATATAGTTCGGGTGTAGGACACTTGAGTGATTGGTTATAGGCCAAGTGGGAGATTGTTGGACAGTTATGACCCATAGCATCACTATTTGTACAGATCATGGTGTTGTTGTACAAATTAACTATGTGACAAAGGAAATTGATGTTTTATCATTTGTAATTAGATTACCAAGATGTATAAATGACAGAAGGTCCATATGATTAGTTCCGGATTGATAAGATATGAGACAGTATCAATCCATAAAGGTTTAATCATTAAATATCCCTAGTCGTAGTATTATCGAGATTGGACATCGATAATGCGGAATAGACTAGTATTACATTTGTGCGCGTTGTGGGAGCATAACGACATAGTTCTCATATATTTGGGTATAGGATACTCATGCAAGTGTAATAGGAGGTTGTGTTTACCGATGGTATGGAAACAGCTTCGCTCGGGATAGACCCCTCAGAATTCCATTGGTAGTATGACAATGTGTCTATGGAAGTCCGAATCAGTGTATGTGTATTTGGTCTTAACCTGAGACTTGCACCGCTAATACTTGCGACAATCAATATACTTTGGTTTTGGTCGTCCAGGGCTTTAACAGGTTCTGTGTACGCCTCTTCTGGGTATATTGAGAATCGTAGTGTATTGGGTGTGTGATGTCGAGATGGAAGTATCACTCCAGTCATAGTGGAGATGATGATCACGTAGGATACGAAACTGGTGCTTTTATATGCTGCAACTATCGGGATATTATGACTAGGTCATGTTTATCCGATTATAGAGACTAGTTACCAGAGATCCGATATGTGCTTCGTACGGGGCAGACACATTTCCAGCCCCAGGCCTTGCACGTGACATCCGATGCTGGATCGAAATACGCAATACTACGTATACTACGCCTGATATAGATCACATATTCCAGTAAGAATATTTCTGGAGAATTGGGTAGGCACAGTGCTTTGCTAGAAGCCAACCATGTCTTGTAAAACGGTAAAAACGTAGTACTAGGTACGTACGTGTTCGGATAGTCCGACGACCGGATTTACTGCCAACATATCCGGGGATCTCATGGGTCGCTTCCCGAAGATTCACCGATGACGTATGACTCGCACTTTATTAATCTGGGATTAATTAGATGAGAGAGAAAATTAATATGAGATTAATTGCGGAGATATTTTATCTGGGATAAAATATTGATTAAAGAGAGAAAACGATTAATTTGGAATTAATCGATAAAATAATATATTCGATATATTATACGAAATTGGATTTCGACGCGGAATTAAAATTAGATTTTAATTCGGGCGAACGAGTTAATTTAGAATTAATTCGTTAGCGACTTGAATAGTAATTTTGCTAGGCATAATTATTTAATTGAATTTGATTTAATTACGTCGCAATGGAAAATTCGTTAATTCGGAATTAGCGAACCCGAGCCCGGGAGTGTTTGCGGGCGCACTCGCATTGTGAATTTAAGTGCGGCCCACAAGTCACATCAAACGTCACATCACTCGTCATTCAAGTGATGAATGTCTAGTCACTTTGAGTGATTGACAACCAGTCACTATTCATTGATTGATGTAAGTGGTTGTATGGCTTTATTGCTTGTACTTTTGGAATTTGAATTTGGGTATTAGGTTTTTGGAAAAACCAAATAAACAAATTAATCTCATCTTCCTCACATCTTTCTCTCTCTCTCACGGCCAAGGAGGCCAAAATCTCTCTTCTCCAATTTTTGGCTAGGCCGAAAATAACAAGTAGAAGTAAGGAAGATTTGTGGCAAATCTTTCAATTGTTAGCACATAAAGGGTCATCCTAAGGTGATAGGGAACTAACTTATGAGCATGGAATCATCAAACAAAGCTTGGAGCTTGGAGATCCTTCCATGGTGATGACCGAAATCTTGGAGGACCAAAATGGGTAAAAGCCGAGAGCTTCATCAAGGGAGCAAATGGCTTGTGTTCATCGCATCCAAAACCGATCAATGTAAGTATGATTCCGTCATTCTTCGTTGAGTATTCACATGTGTTTCATTGCTTGAAATCGATCCCGGGACCTTAGAGAAACCCAATAGTTCCTGTCTCCTACCATCTTCTTAATGTGTTTGCTGCTTCTTGTACTGTTCCCTACAGACGGCGCCAACTATTGACAACTGTTTTTCATTCCAGGAGTAATTCGGGAAAAATCACTCCTCGAACAAACCTCCCACAAGCAGTGAATTTGTTTGGTTTGTTGGGAACCAAATGCAAACTTAGCAGGTAGAAAGAAAGCACACAGATAAACAAAGGATTTAACGTTGTTCGGCGTAATAGATCCGACCTACGTCCACAGACACAAGGGAAAATGAAACATTTATTAATGGCTTGGGTCTGACCGACCTCTTTTATTTCTTTAGCTCGGGATTCTTTTCTCTCTAGTACAAAATACAAGTGCTTGTGAATAAATATGATCAACCCTCTACAATGAACTCTCAACTCCTTTATATACTAAGTCAAATTACACTGTTACGCTAACTTCTTGATGTCGCCACGTTGCCAATTCATTATTGCTTAGGCTCTTTTCCCCAATTACCCTACGGATTATAGCCCAGCCGCCTAACACCTCTATGACTTACCACCTGAATCTCATTAAACCATGCTACTTTTGATAACTGCTACATGCTATGCCACAATGCCAGCTTGTATTCTAACCATTCTCATGCGATAGCGTGTGTCAGTCAATAAACTTGCAGCCCTGCTTTGTCCCATCAGCCGTTGGCCTACTTCTATCTCATCAATCCTTGGGAAACCCAAACTTCCATTTAGGTCTCACGTCGCCCAAACTTGAACATAATATCATTACCCCGACCTATTTTCTCGAGCCAATAAGTTGGGACGATCGTCTGAAACTGAAATGATCGACCTGTCCCACCAGGTTGGGTCGGTGTTGACCTTTATTTTTCTTACTTTACTAGGTCAGGTCGGCCTTCACGAATGTTCAAGTGTTGTCGAACCTGATGCTTTTATATCAGGTCGGGTCTGGTTCTTTCCTCATGTCCTTATGCGCCTTGGGCTTAGGCCCCTTCATCTAACCTCTCATCCTCACAAAGACTTTGGACCTCCACTTGTTCAAGTACAAATCCCATTATACCCCTCATCAGGTTTCAGAGTTTCTCGGGGCAAAAAATCACTATCAATAATGATTACATTCTCCTTATCAAGTACAGCAATGACGAGTGGTTTTAGGGAAGATTTGAAAATATATATAAACATAAATTGATGAAAAAAAAAATGAAGAAAAAGAGATAAAGACGGATTCTTGTTTGTATGTTATGTAACACGTTTAGATTTTAGTTTTTGTAATAACAATAAACCACTAATATTATGTATGTTAATCTTTTGATTAGGAATATGGTAGATCAATTTATTATTTTTTTTATTAGGGATAAGATAATTAATGTAATATCATTCATTTGATTTAATCTGTAGTTACAAATTGAAAGAATCATCGTAGATGAACATGTTGATAGACTATATAGATTTATATACGTATTTGATTAAAAATGTGATAGATCAATTTATTAATTTTTATTAGGAATAAGATAATTTAATTTAATATTTAATTAAAATTATTATTATTTTTTTTAATTTTAAAATTGAATCGCTATCGTAATGATTTTTTCGTATTGATCACATCCAAACGGTGCGTTTCGATGTGCTAAGAAAATTTGGGAAACGAAAGTTCGATTAATTTAGGCATTTAGCCACTTGGTAATTTATTACATAGCATTTGGTTTCTCTCAGTCGTGGTTCTGTTTCCTTGCGATTTCCCCAGACAAAGCTAAAATGAAAATGCGCCAGAAAGCGTGAGAAAATCTTTACGACTTTCCTTTCATTCCTTCGATCAATTTTCTCTCCATCCAAACACGTCTTCTTTCGCTTAGCTTTTGTCTCCACGTCGTCTAATTCTAGGTCTACAATACAACAGGGACGCACTCTGATTGATTCTCGATTAACATCGTCATTTTAGCGTTAAGTAGGGTTTGAATTCGACCGAGTTCACTCGGTGAAGATGTTTTTCTCCGGCGATTCGACGACTCGGAAGCGAGTCGATTTAGGAGGTAGGAGTTCGAAGGAGAGAGATAGACATAAGCTTCTGGAGCAGACGAGGTTAGAGCGTAATCGTCGTCTCTATTTGCGGAAACAGAATCAGGCTGCCATCAAAATACAGGTCAGGTTCTTTGAGTTTGAATTCAAATGTTTAATTGCTACGTTGCCACATTCTCTGTGTATTTTGTACGAGCTACAATTATTGTTTCAATGTATATAAATTGCTTTTTTGTTTTATATTTGATATGTTGGTGTATGTTTTTGGAGTTGCATTAGGATGAAATGTAATGTTAATACAGTTAATGTGTGTGAGTTAGTAGAAAACGAATGCTACTTGATTTCACTGTGAATAATGCTAGGAAGCAAAATGAATACATGGAAGCTTTTGTATTTTATTAATGGAATGGTCTATATTTAGTAGGAGGGATTTGTCATATTGAACGGTAAAAAGAATCAGCATCATAATTGGCAGTGCTGGCGACTATTTTTTTTTTTTTTTTTTTTTAAAAGGTAAGAGGGTGGGTAATGCCCAAATTTAATTTTTTATCCCTTTACCTCCCAAGATTCGAACCCTTGCAAGCTAAATATAGGTACTTGAAAACCAGGCGGCCACGCCCCTTGGAAAGAAAATGTTGAGACATTTTATTTGGATATTGAAACTAGGCAATTAGGCTAAGCTAAGTGAACCATATAGCTTAGGCCTAGTGAAAGTGTCATTCACGCTGTTAGTTTTCTAGCAATGGATAAGCATTGTTCTAAAATGCGCTAGGCGCTAGTCGGGAGGCGACCCAACGCCTAGGGCGCCTACGCGGGGCCTAGGAAATTAATCGGAAATAGAGATTTTTCATAATTAGGTTTAAGATTTGGTGTGATTTTGACAAATTAATCACAATGAAATGTTGTTTGAGCAATGGGTAAGATTTATAGATGGTCAATTTGATGAGAAACTAACAAAAATTGAAGAAATTAGAGTTTTTTTAAATTAGGGTTTATGCATAACGAATTTCGCGGTCAGAATTTGCCGGAATGGGCGGAAATGCCGCCCATTCGGGAGAGCGTCTGGCCCCAACGATTTGGGGCCGCCGAGCCTAAACGCGCCGCCTTATTCACGAGAATGTAAGGCCACAATTTGCTACACTTATCCAGTAGCAAATTGTGGCCTTACATTCTCGTGAATAAGCATTATAGCAATGGGTTAGTGGTTTGACATAACTTTTTTTGACATAACTTCTAGTCTTCTAGTGAATATTTGTCTCAATCATTGTTTTGCTACAGAATTCTCTAATTTGGACTTTGTATCTATGTATACTTGTGTATCTATAAATTATTCAAATCACTATTATGATTTTATTATAGAATGTCATGAAGATGCATTTGCATGTGTAATGTGTGGTAAGTTATATAAGCTGGTCGAGTGAACTTTTTCTTTGGATAGGAAATTAAGAGTTTTTTATAATTTTGCAAAGTGTTGACTAAATACTATCTACAGAAATGCTTCAGAGGGAGGAAAGCCATTGAAATTGAACATTCTGAGGTGCGAGAGCAGTTTTATGCAACTTACGGGAGACATTTCCAAGATGTGAACAGGTAGGATGTGGATTCCTATTTTGATTTATGAAAACTGATAACTAAGTCTCAATTTTTCTTATTTAACTCTTTAATCTCATTTTAGCACTACATGAACTTAGCTACTGACAATATTCTTTGCTGATGTTACATTCTTTATATAAAAGGTTTCTTTTCTGACCTGATTATTTGTTTTGTTTAAATGCCTCTCTGTGCATTCAGGCAATGTTTTGGTCCAGATTCAGCATTCCTCCGTCAGCTTTTCTTTTTCTTCAATGCACGAAATGCTGGTGATATTTCAGTCCTTGTGGAAACATGCCGGTTGTTAAAGCATTTTGTTCAAGACAATGGTAATTTTATGAGTGGTACTTCTTAAAGATCTTACGTGCTATTATGAGTAAATATGTTTATGCACTGATTCTAGTACTCTCTCTTTTTATTTCTCTCACAATTTCCCGTGTCTTAAAATCATTGGCTAGGCTTTGTCCTTGTGCCATTGGAATGTGAATATCCAACTTATTAGCAAGGGACGAAATATTTATCACCTGTAAAAGAAATGCTGGTTTTCAGTGTTGAATTCTTAGTGATTATGATGGATGATGGGAAATACACAGTAATTTCATTTGTCTGTAATCCTTGTTTCCAAAAGAACTACACTGATAATCATTTCTCTGGATTCCTTTTCCTAAAAATTACATGTAAAGCATTGGTTTTATTCCTTTTCTTTCTGTCTTCACTTACCCTAATTGCAAAAGTTCGAAGTATTGTCTAACCCTTTTCATCCCTCATTCCATGTCTTTTCATTAACTTGTTCTTTTTTTTTTTTTTTTTTTTTTTTTTTTTTTTTTTGCATTTTCTTCTCATGGAACTTATTTGCTGGTATTGACAATCTTTATTTTTGCGACAGGGGATATTGTGAACCTCTTTGCTGGCGCAGATTATTCATCCAAACATGCATTAGTGGACTTCAAAGTTAAGAAATTTGCATTTGCCTGTATTCAAGCTGTACATCAGAATAGGTTGGCCTCGTTTATGTCAAAATAAATTTCTTGATTTTACTATCTTTCTTCATACATATGCTGCTACAACATCTTATATTGTAGTATTTTACCATAGTCAATTAAAACCTTTTCAATATATGCTAATTTTTCTTTGAAGTTGAGTTGTAATGCAATGTTTGCTTATACAATTATTTATTGGACAGAAAGGAACTGAAAGATCAACTTTTAGTGACTCCAGAAGGATCAAACACACCAACAGCTCTCTTGCTAGAAGAAGTAGTTTTGCTGATAGATCCTAGACTTCCATGGACTTGTAAGGTAGTTAGTTATCTTTTGCAAAGGAATGTGTTCACTCTCCTCAGGGAACTTGTTATTACCGGAAAGGTAATGTATCTAATTCTTGATAATTTCATGCATTTCTTTTTCCTTAATCAATATGGTTATTTTAGTTTCCATTTCTGTATGAGTCCTTTTGTAAATGGCATTTATAGACTTAAAATTTGGAATTTAGTATAAGACAGAGAAATGAAATTCATCTTATGTTTAGAAGGTATATGTAACCGGTCTTTAATTGCTCGTGTTCTTTATCCTTTTTAATTTTTTGAAATTATTGTAGAATTCTAAATCCACATGTTACCTAAAAAGTATGGTTTTCTCTTTCTTGGAAGTTGGATGGTATTATAGTTGGGTTTTACTTTAGCCTAATTGTAATTACAAAAGATCATTTTCTTTTTTATTTCAAAGCATGATTTTGATCCAATTGGTGCTTTCCTCGTGTTGTCCCGTTTGCAGACTTTCGCTTTTCCCTACGCAGAAGTTACTATTTGTTTATGTTGTTTTAAACAGACTTTTCTGTGTTCTTGCTCTGTGGAATTAAATTGTTCGAGTACTCCATGTGTCCTTTCCTTTGCCTTCACATGCATGCGCACGGTCATTCACAAACCTTTGCTTAGCCACCAATGTCATGCAGGAAGGAATGGAGATTCACAGTTCCTCTGGGAAAATTTCATCATTGGAGCGTGTGCTGACAGTTATAATTCCTCACATTGGTCAAAGGCCTTGTACTTGCCCAAATATTGATCCGCGATGGAGTTTCTTTTCACAGATTCTTACAATACCCTTTTTGTGGCATCTTTTTCCATACTTGAAGGGGGTAAGTCTCCTCCAATTCTTTTCTTCTGATATTGTTATTATTATATAAATGATCGTTTGTAATCTACATAGTGGTGGCATAACTCAATCAAAAAGCCACCAAGTGACTCTTTTGTAGTTTTGTTTAATTGTTTTAGCTTATCCTTTTAATTCTAATTCCCCCACCCTTTTCTCAATGATGCAATACACCTTAAACTTTTTTTCAATTGCCAATTTTACATTTAAGAGGTGTGATATTTTACCATTCAGGTTTTTGCCACTAGAGGGATGAGTCAGCATTATGTCCATCAGATGGCCTTGTGTGTGCAAAATCATGCTAATGTACTACCTAATGAAACTTCAATGGAGTTGCCTGGTAATGCATGTCTTCTTGGAAATATATTGGAAACTGCTGGAGTTGCCTTATCTCAGCCTGATTGCTCATTCGAAATGGTAAGGAATGTATTCAATTATTACTTGTAGATTGCACTATTTCTTATTCTCCTCACTCTTACATTCTTATTTCTTATACTATATCCAACATAGTCATTTGTGAACTTTCATTTTTTACTTTAGTAGAGGTCGAAGAGTATGCGTTAGACTGAGAAAAAAAATGCTTATCTAATGCATTGCTATATTTGAGATAATGAAGCCGAAGAATATGTCTTGTGCTGGGCTTTTCTGATTAGTTTTCACTGATCTGTTTTGACAATGACCATAATTTTCAAATTTTGTACTTATAAGAAATTACTGTTCACTTGAATGTTGGACTTTGTGAAATGCATGTCTTGTCCATTGATTGGACGTTATAGGGCTAGTGATGATGGCGATGCTAAAAAGTAACCAGAGTAAACATAATTCTCCATCCATGGTTAACTTTTGCTTTAGTACAACATTTTGTAACTTTCATATCCCCTCACTCTCGACCTCCAATTTTTTTATGAATGTCTCTTTCTCTCCTTTTTTTTCCCGCTTGACAGTGGTCATTCTTTTATTTCCAAGGTAAGTTGTTCACTGTTCTAAGTTTGATTTGTTAGTTCCTTGGTTTAAATGAGTTTCTGAATCTAATCCTTATTGATATTCTTTGTTTTCACAGGCTATAGACCTTGCCGCTGTTGCAACATTCTTGTTGGAGGCCCTCCCTCCTATAAAATCAAGTAGAGACGGTATGTCTTATAACAGAGAATTTATTTTTCTTCAAATATGTGTTTCTTTACATGTTTTTATGGAGATAGTATTTCCCTATATAAAAATTTGCAATGGATGTACATACATTAATTTCTTTTTCCTGTACATTTTTTTTTCCTATGAACTAAAAAATAAGATGTATACATATGTGGCTGTTCTACCTCAGGTTTTACGGCCAGTGAGGATGATATGGCTGCTGGTGATGAAGCGATGGAAATAGCTTTGAATAGGGATTTGGAGAAGCATATAACCAATGCTATAGATTCACGCTTTCTTTTGCAATTGGTAATATGTCTTGAGCAATTTTTTTTTAAGTAAAAGCTTTTCTTTAAATTTGAAGCAGCCACTCTGAGTTTTATTCTTTTCAAGCAGACAAACGTTCTATTCAGGGGGATCCATTTTATTCGTGGTCCACACAATGGACAAGATGATAAAGAGGTGGCGGCTGTTGGTGCTGCTTGTGCTTTTCTGCACGTCACTTTTAACACTTTACCGCTTGAGCATATGATGACTGTCCTAGCCTATAGAACAGAACTAGTTCAATTGCTTTGGAACTACATGAAGCGTTGTCATGAGACTAAAAATGGCCTCCCTTGCCACATCTCCCTGGAGATGCACCTGGCTGGCTTCTGCCTCTGGCAGTTTTCTGTCCGGTGTACAAGTAAGGCTGCTTAGGATTTTACTGTCTGATGTGTGAATTTTTTATTCATTTTTAAATTAATTTTAGGATACTTATGTAGAATTTTATTTATTTATTTTGGTTGATACGTGTAAATATAACCAGTTCAACGTCATTTTTATTTGACCAGGCATATGCTTATGATAGTAGACAATGAGGAGTTCTACGAGCAGGAGAGGCCATTGTCATTGAATGATATCAGATATCTAATTGTCATTCTGAGAGAGGTATTGTTTAGTGGTGAATCTTTAGCTAAAAGTTCAAGTAAAAGAAAAAAGTGAAGCACTCCATTAATTTTTCCCATGAGAAGTCTTAAATTGCTGGATGTTGTTTAATTTAGGAAGATTATATAGATGTTCTATGGCCTAATGCTATCTGTTCTTTCAACTAACATGTTGAACTAAAGTTGGTTGTGACTGATATGGGTATGCGAACCATTACTACCAGAGGTCACCTTTGTGCACACATCCACTGATTGGTGATGCTAAATAGAATTATTCTTGACATTTACCCAAAATGCAGGCCTTGTGGCAGCTTCTATGGGTGAATCCTACATCATACCCTAATATAGGGAAATCTGTCTCCAGTCTCCCTGCCCAGAAAATGCTCCCAGCTGAAGCCCTTCAACATAGGGTCAGCATTGTAGCCTCAGAGGTCCTCTCTCAGGTATTTGCAAGCATGAGTTGTTAAATTTTAGGTTTGTGTTCAATGTATTCCTCATGGTCATGGAAAGTTCGTGTAAAATATTTTGTTCCTTTTCTTTTACAATTCAATTTCTGTTTTGAATAAAAAAAGATGTGGTTTTTCATCCAATTTCAGTTGTTTGTGTCAGCATTAGTTTTCTTCTCTAAGTGAATAGAGATGTCCAGATGCTTGTCTAATAATGTATGTATTCTCTGGTTTGATCTGCTAATGTGATGTATAAATTGTTCTTGAAGTTGCAAGATTGGAATAATAGGCGAGAGTTTACACCCCCAAGTGACTTCCATGCCGATAGTGTCAATGATTTTTTCATTTCTCAGGTAATAGCTTCTCTATTGCATCCTTACAGTTCCGGAAAAAAATTGTGTTGCTTGCTTTAACAACAGTTTTTCCCCCAGGCTACAACAGATGGTACAAGAGCAAATGAAATATTGAAGCAAGCTCCTTTCTTGGTACCTTTTACAAGCAGGGCTAAAATCTTTCAAGTAAGTGATTGAATTTTTTAAGCATGCATTCCATTTTTGTTTTTCAGAAATTTATTCAACCACAGAGAATGTAATTGAATGTGTTTTAGTAATTTGACTGAAGAGATGAAATTTTCCTTGTAGCAAGTTAATTAAATAAATGAAAATTATACATTCCATTATCTTTTCATCTTACTTGTTTCTACTTTCTAATGCATAAATATTATTATTATCCATCAGTCGCAATTAGTGTCAGTTAGGCAAATACATGGGTCTCATGGTGTATTTACTAGAAGTCGATTCAGAATACGGAGGGATCATATTCTGGAAGATGCTTATAGTCAGATGAGTGCAATGTCTGAAGAGGATCTTCGAGGAGCGGTAATGTTATCTGTTTATGTTTCGTTGCCCTCCTGATGCTTCCATTGGAAGAAGATGGTTTTTTTTATCTGTTTGCCTCCAGTATAAACAATTTTTAGATGTTTACCAACAGATTCGTGTAACATTCGTCAATGAACTTGGTGTGGAAGAGGCAGGTATTGATGGGGGTGGAATTTTCAAGGATTTCATGGAGAACATTACTCGTGCAGCATTTGATGTTCAATATGGGTTATTCAAGGTCTCTCTTTTGCTTTCTCTCTTGAAACAGACTAATTGCATCCATTTGTACGTATTATTGGTATGACAAATGCTAGGGCACAGATGTGCGTGTCATGTTTTACATATGGTATAGATTCTAGGCCTGGAATCCCACCTGTATAATTCTTTTGACAGTCATATAGGCTTTTCTGAGGAGGCTTCTTACTGATTTTATCTTCTTGTTTTTGTCACAAGATATTTGCAGTTTTGAGTAAAGTGACGTTTTCAATCTAATACAATCAGTGTTCTAAAAGACGGTCTAGGCGTTGGGCAGCGCCTGACCATCCCGATTTTGGGGAAAACGGTGACCTAGGTGGCTGTTTATGAAGAACTCCAGATCTACGGCAAATAGTGGGTTTTCTAGGCGCGTGAACCCCAGAAATGGAGTCATCAGCGGTTTCTGTTCAAGAAGCATAAGCGCGTGTTCCGATCGGCCACCGATTGTGGTGGCGTGTGGATGGCCGCCGTCAAAACCGCCATCTGACTTGCCGTCAGCGGTGGCTTGAGACTATCAAACCTTAACTCTAGCCCTAATTGAACCCAAATTTCTAAACCTAACCCCACTTGACCTCAAATTGCCATGATTTTACTCAATTTGAACCCTAAACCTAATTGGACTCAATTTTTTTTAACCTAATCAAAATTTTTTGAATGAAAAGAAATCCGCCTAGAGCCGCCTAACCCATCTGTCTAGGCGTTGCCTAGAAGGCCTAGGTGCTCTCCCACCTTCCGCCTAGCGGCTAGTGCCTAACGTTTTTAAGAACCATGAATATAGTAATACCTTATCTTAACTTATTGAAACTCCCTCTGATAAAAAATACTAGTTATGAACTACTTATAGCATAAATTAGATGTATTCCTTGATGTGTGGATATCTTTTTCGCACATGTTTCCTTTTGGGAAGTTGAACAATGTATTCCCCCACGATAAAGATCTTTTATTGTTGATATTGTCATGAATTATTATTATTATTATTATTATTTTGAATGATATTATTGTTACACTTATTACTTATAGTTTCATATTAGAAATTAAGGTATTTGATGGTTACTTGTGAGTACACATATCTATATACTTATTTTTACCGATTGGCCTAATTGCATACAGGATAGTTATGCTTCATGTTTTACTGACTTTCTACTTGGCATTTTGGCATGATATATGTAGGAAACTTCTGATCACTTGCTATACCCTAATCCTGGATCTGGAATGATTCATGAGCAGCACCTCCAGTTTTTTCATTTTCTTGGAATTCTACTTGCAAAGGTATGATGTCTTTTTGTATTATCAGAACCATTTTGTCACATTGCATTGCTTCTGAATGAAACTGAATTGCATCTAGATGCTGTATTTTGATACTTTTATGGGGCAAGCGTGAGTGGATTGATATAAATTTTACAAGTTCTCCTAGCAGTTGAATGGGCCATATATGTGTATGGTAATGCTGGAGTGCACTTATTTTAAACCAACAGACAACAGTGAACAGTCTTCTAAAGTTTTGAGTTTTTTTTTTTTTTTTTTTTTAAAATTATTATTATTATTATTATTATCTTGAAGTAATATGATATATATATAAGTAGATCCTTCATTTTCAATTTGATTTGATTTTTTCTTATGTTTTCTGTCTGGTTCTTTTTACATTTGTTGAATTTAAAAAACAATTCATAATGCATATCTGATTCAGTGAAAATAAAATTTTTATGCTGTCGATATGCTACAAGATTATGCTTTTATAGGTTCTAGTGTTTCGTTAGCCTTGCCCGAGTATTTATTATTAACCAATTCTTTGTAGTTGTTCCTATCATATGAGTTGGCATCATACTGGAGAATTTCTACTTATTGGCAGGAACATATTAATCAGTAGATTCTAAATATAAGTTGGATTATATTTATTTCTTCCTTTTATTTTAAGGCTATAGTTATACCACCTTACTACCTCAGTTTTTGTATCTTCCATGTGCCCTGCCTTTGATCATCTCAGTTTTTGTGCCAAGCCTGTATTAGCTTCTAATGTTTTTCAATACCTACAGTCCGTGTACGATAATTATTTATGGCTACATGCTGTCTCATTTCTATCTATTAGAGTGTTTTCTGATGGGAGGTCGTTTTACTCTTATTGTAGGCCATGTTTGAAGGAATTCTCATTGATATCCCATTTGCAACATTCTTCTTGAGCAAGCTAAAACAGAAGTAAGGTTTTGATAGCCATATGCTGCCATACAGCATCACTTTATCTGCAATATTGAGAAAATTATTTTCCACTATATTGCAGATAAAAGATGATAAGTTAATATTAGTTTTGCATCGTTATCTTATTAGGTATGAGTTACACACTTATTGCTTTAGCATATTGTATGAGGTTTACATGCAATCGGCTCTATCTCAAATCTTACCACCTGCTAATGATGTTCCCTTGTTATATATAAATTGAAGAATTGTAATAACCACTTTTCATGTTAATAATGAGCTTACTAATAATGTTGTGTAATTACTTATGTGATGTATCTGCGACCTTCATTTCATTCTTTGTTATTAACATGCTCAATTTTCTTTTCATTGCTAGGTATAATTATTTGAATGATTTACCCTCACTAGATCCCGAGTTATATCGCCACCTTATTTTCTTGAAGGTTATGTTTCTATCCATCCATGTGCACTTTTTGGGTATTTGGTGTTAACTTTTTTTTTGGGGGTCTTAGGGGAGATATTTTTCGTTTTTCACAATATGCCATTGCCCTTTTCATTCTTCTGGGGGTGGGTGGTTAGGTGGAATAGTGGAGTGGATATATCCGTTTTCATTGAGGTTCTCACTTTTTAATTTTCCTATTTACTGTAATCTACAGCATTACGAAGGTGACATTTCGGAGTTAGAGCTCTACTTTGTTGTTGTAAACAATGAATACGGAGAGCAAACAGAAGAGGAGCTGCTTCCAGGAGGGAAAAACATACATGTTACTAATGAGAATGTCATCACATTCATTCATCTTGTGTCCAATCACCGATTGAATTTTCAGGTAGTGCCACCATCATCTTAGTTCTTTTGGTTTATTCAAATTTTACCTTGGACAACCCTTTATATCTAATAATCATGAGATAATGACATTATCGCTTTCAGATACGTCAACAAAGTTCTCATTTCCTGAGGGGTTTTCAGCAGCTTATTCAGAAGGATTGGATCGATATGTTTAATGAGCATGAACTACAGGTAAGGTTGATTTTTAGCATTTGCACTTTTGCTGCTCATCAGAAAGAGGTCTCTCTAAAAATACATACCTCTTGTCAGGGGCGGCACCGGGAGTGGCCGAGTGGGCTGCCCATGCCCAAGCCCCGTGCCAATTCCATAATTTTCAATATTTTTCTTTAGAAAAATAATAAAACATTTGTCCCACTAATATTACCTGAAAATTTTTTTGTCACCCCTAACTTGTCTCTGCCTCTTGATGTCAGTACTATAAGAACTTTGCTCTGAATTGATTTCTTTTACTACTACTGGCATGTCCATGAAGTTGGGAGGTTCTGTAATTTGTTCACCAAAATAACACTAGCATACACGGACACACACATTTCCAGTTGTTTACCGTTTGCTTATTATGTAAATTTTGCATTTTTCCAATGCATGTCTTTTGTTTGCAGTTGCTAATATCAGGTTCGCTCGACAGCTTGGATTTTGATGATCTGAGACAAAACACCAACTATGCTGGTGGTTATCATAGTGTAAGTTGTTTTTCATTATTTAAGCGGGATATATATGAGCATTTTATTGCTGGTTTAGTTGGAACATGCTTCTGACAATGTAATTGAATTCCTATTATGAGCTATAACGGGCTATAAATATTTCTCGTCTCCACTTACGATGGATAGAGACCACAAACATTATTATAAATGCCTTGCATAGTTCGGTAATGTGAACCGTATTGACCATATACAAAGTCTAATAATTGTTTCTTCTCGACAGGAGCATTATGTCATTGAGATGTTCTGGGAAGTCCTCAAAAGCTTTTCACTGGAAAACCAAAAGAGATTTTTGAAGTAAGTTGTATGATTTGTTACTATTTATCTTTTTATCTGTTTGGGAAAAGATTAAATTCTGGTTTGCATTTATGGGTTCACAGTGAGTGATTTTAGTAGTTTTTTATTGTCTGACCTTTTAAAGGATTGGTCTTCCTCTGAGTAGGGATTTTGTTTTTCTTTTATGGACATCTGGTCCCTTTTTTTTCCTCTATTGTAAAATTTTTTTCATCAATAAAGTTTCTCGTTTCCAAAAAAAAAAAAAAAAAAGCTGTCTGCTTACGTATTAGTGCTTATTCAGCTGCAAAAGATGGTGCACATTCAGAAAGCATAACTAGATATGTTCTCTCTAGGTTTGTGACTGGGTGCTCTCGAGGACCACTACTGGGATTCAAATATCTTGAGCCTTTATTTTGCGTACAACGGTAAAGTTATTTGCACATAATTTGATGAGAATTTTGATGCTGATTTATGAAGCATTTATATCTATGCTGTATCCATTTTCCCCTCTTATCGTCATGATGAAATTTTGTTGACACTTTTTTTATGCAGAGCTGCTGGCAGTACTTCTGAAGAAGCTCTTGATCGGTTACCAACATCGGCTACCTGCATGAATCTTCTAAAGCTTCCTCCATATAGGAGGTTTGTATAATTTTAAGTTGAAAATCTCCTATGTCCTTGTATTCTCCATCAAGGAAGCTCATGTTCATCATCTTGATATATGTTTGAGATACAGCAAAGAGCAAATGTCGTCAAAACTGCTGTATGCAATAAATGCCGGAGCCGGTTTTGATTTAAGCTGATGGAACCTTGTGCTTAAGTAGACAGAAGTATGCATCATACTCGGTGGTGATGTCAGTTCTATACAAATCGATTCATGCCCCAAGTATCAAGCAAAGGTCGCTGAAGCAAAGTGAAACTGTGAAAGCTGTGATATACATGGCTAACCTGCTGATCACGTGTACATAAGCCAGTACAGGTGCGATAATGCTCGACTGTGAAGAAGTTTATACGTGTGAATCTGGGACGTTTCCGTAATTGGCTTTTGAAAGTCGATTTTTCAGTAAATTAAGGGTTAGTTTGAGAGTGCTATTTAATTAGAGCTTTCGAACATGAGATTTCAAATATTTTAAACTATAAAATACTTTTAATGTGATTTAAACACTCTCCAAACGAGCTCTAAATGTTAATAATCAGATGAATATGTAAATGAGAATTATTACTCGTTTGATGTGATGCAAGTAGCCCCTGTAGATGTGGTTTCTATACAAATTTGCAATTTCATTCTTGGGGAAAGAAGAAGGGATGCCAGTGTTTGAGCTGCAAAGCCATATGTCCCAAAGCAGGAAATAGAGATGAAAGGATGCACAGATCCTGAGGTGGGAAATGTGAAGGTCACAGCTTCTGGTCTTACTCAATAGGGACAACAGCAAACGAAGGCAAGGAGACGGCACACAACAAGGTTAAGCCTGCTTTGAAAAGCCTATTAGCATTTGGAAAAAGCTTTTGCCGACATCACATCTCCATTATTACATAAATTTGATGCTATGCAAGGCTGTTTAATATATATTGTAAAGCATTCCATTAATCTGAAGCTTTGAGTTCAACAAATAAAAGAGTTTAGGAAAATGCAAATAACAATGGAATCTATGAAAAGGGAAAAGAATTGAATAGTTTCATATTTGGTGCCAGGTTTTGATTGCACTGAATTTTACAAAGAGAATGCTGTGACTAGGTTTACAAAAGATACAATACAATAGCTATTTAAGTTTAATCATCACACTCAGATCTAATCTCTCTGCCGGCAAGTGGGATGAAAGTGGACCCAAGATTCCATCTGAAGTTGAGAGTTAAGCCACTCTGCAAAATGAAACGGTAAGATCTCAAAATAGGTTCATTTCAGCATGATATGCAATATGCATGATTGGATTGTTATTTAAAAGCAAAGCCAGTACCTCAGGCTGGAATCTAAGCATGTCAGCACGAGCCATGGCTTCTGCTTGAGCAATTCTCTGCCTGAATGTTTGTGCCATCTCCCCCGCCTGTTAGTGCACCATAAATACGATTATCTTGGATTTCAAATACGCTTAGCAACTAGATAGAGATGTATAATAGACAAATGGTGAACATTAAGCAAGAACAAGACTTAAATTTGAAGCATTCTCCTCTATCCTAACAATAAGTTATCAAGACAGCTAAAATTATAACCGTCAATGAGTCAAGGTTTTCATTAAAAATTACCTTGTCGAAAACAAGTTTTGGATTGCGAATCATGTCTCCAGGAGTAGGTTCTAACTTCTTGGTTGAAAGACTTACTCGGCCTCTCTCTCGGTCATGACTCAGTATCATGACCTATAGCATGAAACTTTTTAATAAACCTTACCTTCGCAAATTCTCACCAAGAACTAAAAGTATTATAGGCATACCTTGAGCGTATCACCAGGTTGAAGAACTGTAGCAATATCAGCCACACGATCATGACTGATCTGACTGACATGAAGAAGACCATTTATTCCACCGATGTCAATTTGCAATGTACAGTTCCGATGACCACTGATCCAATTCCTAGCTGTGCCTGGCTGTCAGCCATGGCCTTGCGGTTACTGAGGACAAGCCTAGACTGTTCCTCATCAACCTCAACAAACTTGAGAGGAAGATCCTTACCGAGGCTCCTCTGAACACAACATGAACTTCTACAACCAGTGGCGGAGCCAGGAATTTGATTTAGGAGGGGCTTGTTATCTATTATGTGTTATTAATCAATTTTAACATGCAACTTTCAATCACATTTTTATTGTGATACACTCAATAAAACATAAACATTGAAACTTAGACAAACCTAAAAATTAATTTAGAAGACGATAAATGAGAATCAAGTTGAGTTGTCTCTGTCCTTATAACTTATTAGCCCCGCGTCGGTGCTCAATGGATTACTTGTGGGCTTGTAGCTAATGTTCTCTTATGATAACTATGTTGCTCCATGTTGAAGAGACACTTATTTCTCCAAGAACTTGAACTTGAAAATGGGGAAAACTATTTTTATACTTCAGATTTTTTAGAATGAATGTTTTTGGATTCTTTTGGATTATCAAAAAATAAATTAAAGCATTCATATTTATAGACATGGAGGGTTGCTTTTGAAAACACATCATTTTATTAATGAATGCAATTATTGAAGGGTTATAATCCTCAATGGGGTCATTTCAACCTAAGAATTATAGTCTTTCCCATAAAAAACATATTATTTCCTTTAAATCCAAAGGTTTAGTTTTTTCACTTAAGGATTTTATCATTTTATATATATATATATATATAATATATATATATATATATATATATATATATATATATATTTATACACCATATTTAGAAAAATATTTCAACAAGGTTAAATTCAAGGGCTTCATGAGTTGTCCTAATTTTTGAGATAACATAGGGGAGTTCCTAAAACGAGACCCCTATTATAAACAATAAAAAGTATTAAAAAAGTCATTACACATAAAATTTAACATTTTGTTTAGATTTTGGATAAAATTTTGGGACCTCTCTGACTAAATAGTTGGTTGATTGATTTAAAGTGGTGACCAATAAAATTAACAAAAATAAAAATTAGAAAATAAAAATATTTTACTTTAAGGTTTGATATTTTAAAGTTTTGAAATTTTAGAAGAGTCTTTTATGTTAATCAAATAATAATAATTTATTCATAAAAAATAAATATATATTTTTTTTGGGCAGCAGGGGCTGAAGCCCCTCCTAAGTGGCACCGCCACTATATAAGATCAGATTGCCGATGAAACAATAGGAGCTGTCTCACTCATGATATGCAAGGCTTGCAAGCTATTAGAGAACTAACCGTTGATATTTGAGAGAAAGGGACAAATCCACGAAGGCCCTCCACCTCGGCAACCAGTACACCTTTGTTTGTAGCAACAACCTACATGTTTATTTCATGAAAACAAAGTATAAAAATATCAGTCGTAAATGAAAAATAAAAATTATTCACATTAATTCTACATGCTTTGCTTGTTCATTTTCATTTCAATTTTAATAACCTAAAAATCCATTGGCCTCGCTCGAGTGTGCCCAGGGTTCAAAATATATATGCAGCATAGCAGATATGCAAATAACATCCTCAGATTGAAGCTGCCTACATCTTTCCCAAGCAAGCTCATACTGGATTGATCTTAGGCTCAAGACCAAGCTAATCATCGGCTTCATTTTCACCAAGAATTACAAACTCCTCTTTCAAACCCGGAACTATACCTGCCTCTTCTACATGTTTGATTTTGTGAATGCAAGCCTCTTGCACAGGCAAATAAGCCGAAGACTTTGCAGTAATATCAACCAGTTACCTGAAATAAGTATACACAAAACAATAAGCTAAATGTTATGCATTTAAGTTTTTCAATCCATATAATGAAAAAATAAAGATATTTCAGAACTATCAAAACTTTATGATTATCTGTCTTCCTTGTATGTTCGAACCTTGAAAAACGAAATATTCTCAACATTCCCTCAAGTTCCATTGACCCATTGGATAAAAAACAAAAAGTTCAATTGTGTGAAACACTTCAATGTCCCTCATAAACTATCATTTCGATAAATCAACCAATATCTAATTCCACACAATTCACATAATTATTCCCATTTCAAGCCCATTTTCCACTATGAATACCAAAAGTTTCTTGCTTGAAAAATGTTGGTATATTTGTCTCATTAAACAGAAAACAAACATGCTTTAAACAATCAAATCCAGAAACTAAAAGTGGATCTATATTAACATGCATAAACCCTAAACTTTGAGAACATGAAAAACCTGATAAAAATGACGAATCTTGCAGTCCAAGTCGAGATAAATCTCTGTCCTTAAGAACTTATTAGCCCCGTCTCGGTGCTCTACGGGTTCTGTGGCTAATGTTTTCCCAGGATAACTTGAATTCCTCTTCTCCAAGGGACACTCCTTAAGAAGATTTTGAACTAAGAAATGGTGGGCAACTCTCTCTGATAAAATCGAAATTATGAGACTCAAGTGTGTTTTTCTTTTTCTAGATATAAAGAATGAACTACAATCCTCCTTAAATAGACATGGAAGGGTGCCTTAATGGCACTCTTTGGTTTGGGGTGTAACCCTTTCAATGGTTATACCTCTACCATGCACCACTTGGGTTTTAAGAGCATTCTTACAAATTGGAGGACATGTCCCCTTGGGGTACCATCCAAGGGACATGTCTCTCCTCCATCCAAACACAATAATTAGATAATTTTCTACAATTCCCCACAATTCTCTAAATACTCATGCAGACACTTGAGAGAGTTTTCCATGAACTAAAGCTGCATCGAAATAGGTAGCTTTCGCCTTGAACCTTTCATAGTGAATGACAATCGGATTTACTTGGCAAACCAATGACCCATAGTCTTGAACTGTTCTGCCGTTGGTGTAAACCAAGACAATTGCCAACACACATCTTTACTTCGACCATTTTCCGTTCTACGGTTGTGCTCATTTCGGCCCTGAACAACGGTCCTGGATTCATCAAGTACTTTAGGGTAACCCGCCTTTAAAAGTTCCCATGAAGCGGCCTCACTTCTTACTTGAAATAAGTGATCTACTATGAAGAGGTAATCTGCCTTTACCCCCATTAGGACTTATCTCCTAATATAGTAATCATTAAAAGCCTTACCTTATCCTAACCATGACAGACAGCACTCTGCGTCATTATCGGAATGGAAAAGAGTACAAAACTCTTCAGTGCTTGTTTTAAATTGCACAAAGTTTCTGTTGTCCCTTTTGAACCTAGATCTTGGGATCTCCAGTCAGCGAGGTTGGGTTTCCACAGTGAAAATCTTAGATTATAGGCTTCAAGCCCATTCCCCTCGATGACATCTCAACTTACTCTCGAGTTAAACTGACCGGTGCGTAATCACACGCGTATAATGCAAGCGCACGTATCGTTCAAGTAGTATAAAAAGTATCGATCCCACGAGGACTTAAAACCTTTTGTTATCAATTTATGAAGTTAAATGTTTACAAGTATCTAATGGATTGATTGTTTGATTGAGTGGTGACTTTAAAATTAAAACAAGTAAATAAATTGGTTGAAAGTAGATTGAAGAAAATTCAAATTTATAAACTATCCAGGGTTGTGAATCTTTCCAATATCATTTTTAAAGATGAAGTGGTTATCTTATGGTTGTGTAATATATCGATTTATTAACCTGGAACACGAAATTATGTAAAAGCCTCTTCCGATGGTCAGATACAAATACTCAGTGTAACCCGATTAATCATATTCCTATATCAATTAAGTTATCTGAATTCATTAAGATTAAGTTCCAATTATGGCTACCCCCGCCCGACAGGTATATTCCTATCCTATAAAGAAATCTATTAAAGGGTTATCTATCCTCAAGGAAGATCGTGGGCTATTGAGTCAAGGGTTTAAACCTAAAATCCATTTTCCAAGTTCATTTCAAGTTTACCGAATCAATCTTATTAATGGCCAGTTAACAAGAAGCATTAAGACTAAGACTCAATAAATAAACCTTTATATTACCCAAACCATAAAATAACCTCTTATTAACCGGTGATATTGGAATTCATCACAACCCCAGATAACTGACTTAGTTACGACACATTTACGAGTAGTAAAATCTTAAATAAAATAAAAGACATAAAGTAAATTGCGGGAAATTAAATACTGAAAAGTAAATAATGGAAAGTAAATGCTGAAAATTAAATACTGAAAATTAAATGCTGAAAAGTAAATGCTGAAAAGTAAATTGCTGAAAAGTAAATAAAGTAAAAGTACAATAAAAGAAAATGTTGAGGTAAAAAGATCCACTTTTATTACTTCTATTTTAGATACCTCCCTTAATATAATATATTAACTTTGCATGATAATTACCAACCAGCCATATAGGCGGTATCCAGATTAAATCAAATTAATAATTAATTATCAACCGACCAATCAGGAGGTATCCAGTTTAGTCAAGTTAAAACCAATTTCAATATTTACCAACCGACCATAAGACGGTATCCTCATTAAGTCACGTTTTAATTAGTTTATATATTATATTTAAGGGAGATTAATCTAAATATTAGTAATAAGAGTTTTACCTTTTACCCCAATAAGGGGGAGTTACCTTATCATTACTGAAAAATAAATTGCTGAAAAGTAAATAAAGGAAAATACTGTGCGTAAAAGTAAGTTGCAGAAAATAAAGACTGAAAAGTAAAGAAAAAAAAGTGCAAAAGCTGAAATTAAATACTGAAAACTGTAAATAAACAAACAAAATACAATCTTCTTAGTATTCTTAAGGAATTCCTTAAAAGAAAGTATGAATTTACAAATGAAATGGATTGGTATTTATAGGCAAAATTTTGCCTTCATCAAATCATCCACCAAATCCATTATTAATTGCTCCACCAAATCCATTATTAATTGCTATCATGTTTGGTGGGAGCTTGACTATTTTTATTATTTATTTATTTATTTACTTTGAAAATGACTTTAATAATTACAAATAACACACTTCCGGATGTTTCATCAATTTCGGTCATGAAATCTTCAGAATTCAAAATTATTTTGGTCTTTAAAGTTGTAGATATTTGAGTCTTCTTTAATCTGGAACTTGAATCAGCTCAATCCAATATCGGAGTAAAACGTTATGCCCAAAATATGACAGTTGCGCAAAATTGGAATTTCCGAAACTGCACTTCGTTAGAACGCCCTTTCAAGTTTCCAATCTCCAAAATTAATATGTCAAGTCCAATTTTTGCCCTTATTTGACCCACATTTTGTCCTAAATGATTTCATTGAGTCCCAATATTATTTTATTTGCAAAATAAAATAAAACACATTAAAACGTTCATCAAACCCGAGAAACTAAACAAAATATTAAGTAAAAATACGGTAAATATTGATATATTTTCCGCTCATCAAACCCCCAAACCTAACATTTTCCTAGTCCTCGAGAAAAATAATAAAATACAAGAAACAATTAAAAATTAAACTAAGCCACTTTCGTAGGGATCACGGTTGCATTTAGGGTATGCAACAAGCCTTTAAACCCCTAGGTGTCCCTAGTGGACGAGTTGTAGTCTCGTGAGGGCTTACAGTAACGATACCCACAAACGTTTTACAAAAGTAAAAAGATAATAAAACTAATGCATACAAAAGCAAAAAGATAAGAGAAAAGAGAATAAAGAAGTTAGTGACTAAACAGATGAAACTTCTAATCCAAGTCAATAGTTGTTTTGTTTCTTTCTAAATTACCGAATAAGTGAATTCTCAGATTATTTTTTTACCATTCTTCATATACATAGCCAATAAAATATTAATCAACTCATTTTTGCCCACAATAGTGACAAGTGCAGTTGAGAAGAAATTAATATTTTTGTCCTAAAGTTTTATCAGAATTCACACTTTTTTTAGCAATGAAATATTTTTTTTTGATTTTTTTTTGATTTTTGATTTTTTTTATTTATATACAATATCTTTCATCTATGTAGCGAGCTTTGGACCAGTGACTCCCAAACCAGTTGGTTTTAGGGCACTAGGTGTTAAGATACCCCTACAGACTTAATTACTCAGACTTCAGATATCTATATATATTTTTTGCAATATCTTTGATCCATGTAGCGAGCTTTGGGCCAGTGACTCCCAAACCAGTTGGTTTTAGGTCACTAGGTGTTTTACCCTTACAGACTTAATAACTCGGATCTCAGACTTTTTTTTTTTACTCCATCGCTTTTTATAGATGCTTCCTCCAATTACACTAGAGCACTGAATATTACAAACTTTTCAATTACAGCTCATGTCTGTATGTTACCATGTATGCTGATAATATCTGTCAACTGAGCATATGAAGATTCATTTTAGTCAGTATTATAGAGATTTCACAAATTAAATAATTTAAAAGGAAATAAACAAAAATTAACTTGTTCCGAAATAGGTGAGATATGTCGCAAGAATGGAAATTCCTTACACAACTATCTCACACCAATTTCACATGATTAATCAAATAAAAACACAAAAAATATTTTTTTTTGTAAAATTTTTCAATTTTTTTTGGCTTTTTTGAAAATTTTTGACTAAAAATAAAACAATAAAAACAAGATACAATTTAACTATTCTCCTCCCCCAAACCTAAATGAGACATTGTCCCCAATATCTTAAACAGTAGAAGAAGAGTTTAGAAAACCGTACCTGGTTAGCTGAAATTTTACATCTAAATGAAAAGTTAAAGGTAAAGATCCAGATTTATCCGACGCCTCTTACCACGATCATTATCGGACCATTTTATCTTGGAAAGAATGAGGCCGATTTGAGGTTTAAAGGCTAAGATTTGGTCAATTAAATCTGGGGCAGTTCTGACAGTAAAGATGAGTTCTTTTACAGGCTTTGACACGAACCCATTTCTCCGGGCATCGTCAAGAAACACACAAAGAAAATCATAAAATCTATCAACATTGTACAGTTCAAGCGGTTTCTGGTGTATGTTCAAGTTTGCCCAAGATAGTACTGTAAAAATTTTCTCCATCGTGCCCAAGCCTCCTGGCAAAGCAATAAAAGCATCAACACAGTTAATCATCTTTATCAGTCGTTCAGACATACCTGACACGATTAGTTCCTCGCTGTTTGATGATCCAATAAGATTCTCCTCCGCCAAGGGTTTTGGGATGATTCCCAAGACTTGACTGTCTCCATCCTGTACACCTTTAAAACGATCCCCATTAGTCCAAGATTTCCACCGCCATATACTAAGTGCATATTCCTTGCAGCAATGACTCGACCCAATTTCTGTGCCGCTGTTACGTATTTTGGTTTAACACCAACACTAGTACCGCAAAACACACAGATGATTTCAACCCGTCTTCTTGAAGTAGCTTCTATTTTTATCTGGATGCCTTCAAAGGTGCAATGATGAGTTGAATTTATAGAACCTGAAAAAGGTGAGTAATAATAGTACAAGTATCTTCCAAATGACGATTAGTAGCAAAATAGTAAATCGTGAAATGTCAAAAAGTAGCCTGGATCCTGTCGGAGAAAATAACAAAACTAATCACAATTATTAGGAAAAGACAAGGAGATAATATTTACAATAATGTAACGGCTTGAATGACGTCTATGCGTCAGGGACAAGCTTCCCATCCAATTTTCTTATAGATTGGAAAACATGTTCTTTTAGAGTCAGATTCCCGAGACTTAACTGTTGTCTTTCTTTACGGAATTGTGCATATAACATGCGAATTTCGTGATACACATATCCACTGGGATGCGTCTCAAGAGTTTTAGATATGTCATCCAAAGACTCCTTACTCAATCCATCCTTAATGAAATTAATCTTATCTTTGCGGTTATCAGACACTATTCCTAGAGATCGACAACGAGTATCACAAAACATACGAGCACATTTATAACAAACACACATTCTTTTGGCTCTTCTCTTTTTAGCATATGTGCTTCTACCTAAACCAGACAGATGTGAAATAAAAGAGTCAGAAGACTCACCTGCCAATCGGACCCGTGCTTCAATAATCCAACTAATGTCATTAGGAATACCTTTGATCATCAGAAGTCTCATCCGTTCCAAGTAAGTTTTTTAGACTTTCATCAGAGAATTTTGAGGGAGAGAAGGAAATTGCTTGTGAAGATTTGCGAGAACGTCTTCCATCCTGAAATGACTTTACCTACACAAATGAAACACAAAAAAAAAATAAAACACACCAAATCTGAATATATACACAAATTGCATGGGTTGCCTCACTGCTAGTGCTAAGTTTAAAGTCGTCAGCTAGACATGACTTCTCGAACGTTAGATTGGATCTGAAAGTGTGACACTTTTGTTTTATCGTTCAAATGATTCTCCCCAGTAGTGCTTGACACACTTGTTTTTAACCTTGAATGTTTTGTTGGAGTCGGGATCATGTAACTCAACGGCTCTCTGGTAAAACCTTGGTGATTAATAATGGACCTGACCACCAAGATTTTGGCTTCCATGGGAAGAGTTTCAAGCTTGACTTATTTTATAGTACCCTCTGCCCTGGTTCCAGTTGTATGCGCACTAACTTCTCATCATGTCTCTTCTTGGCCTTTTCTTTGTACAATTTGGCATTCTCAAAAGGCTGTATGTGAAATTCCTCCAATTCGTTGAGTTGGTGGAACTATTCCTCTTCTATTGCTTTTAGTGCAAGAATATGCTTCTTCAGTGCGCAATACGCTTTATCTTCCGGCTCCACAGACAATTGACATGCTTTAAGTTTGTCAGTAGAACTTTGCATTGCATTGGAGTTCTGGATGGTACTATGTATCACATCAAGTCCAAAACATTCATCTTTCTCGTCATTCGAGAAATTCATGGCTTTGAAAACGTTGAATGTTACTTCTTGGTCTTGTACCCTCATGGTTAGTTCTCCTTTTTGTACATCAATAATGGTTCGTCCTGTAGCCAAGAATGGTCTCCCGAGGATGATCGGCACGTCTTTGTCTTCCTCTATATCAAGGACAATAAAATCTACTGGGAAAATGAATTTGTCAACTTTGACCAGAACATCTTCAACTACACCTTTCGGAAATACGAGCGTTCTATCAGCAAGTTGTAGAGAGACTGAGGTGAGTATTGTTTCTCCAATCTGCAATTTCCTGAAAATAGAAAAGGGCATCAAGTTAACACTTGCACTTAAATCACACAATGCCTTACCAAAGTCATGTTCTCCTATGGTGCAAGGAACAGTGAAACTGCCAGGATCTTTCAATTTTGGGGGAAGTTTCCTCTGAATGATGGCGCTGCATTCTTCCGTCAATGCTATTGTCTCGTAATCTCCCAATCTCCGTTTTCGTGAAAGAATATCTTTCATGGATTTGGCAGAGCTGGGCATTTGTTCCAACACTTCTGCAAATGGAATGTTGATATGCAGCTTTTTGAAGATCTCCAGGAATCGAGAAAATTGCTTGTCTAGTTTATTCTTCTGGAGACGCTGTGGAAAAAGTGGAGGTAAAGTGATCATTTCTTGATTTTTTCCTTTGCTTCTTTTTCCTCCATCTGTGGAACTGCTTCGCTGCTTTCTTTTGGAACTTCCTCAGCAGTTGCATTGATTCCAACATCTTTGTTGATTTCAGTACCGCTTTTTAAAATGATGGCATGATATTGCTCCTTCCCCATGTTTCTTGGATTTGTTTTAGTGTTGCAAGGAAGGTTACCTGGCGGTCTGTAACTCTGAGCATTGGCCAGTTGTCCAATTTGATTCTCCAGTGCTTTGATAGAAGCAGATTGATTTTGAATTAATGCTGCTTGGGATTGAAACATAACATCATATCTAGCTGCTTGAGAGTCGTGTTTTGCTTCTATCTTTTTCAAGTGGGTCAACACTTCTGTTATTCCTGGTTCATTTGCCTGCTCCTGGCCTTTGTTCTGCTGTTGGAATCCGAGTGGTGGATTGTTCATTTGCCCTGAATTATTTCTCCATGTGAAATTGGGATGATTCCTCCACCCTGGGTTGTAGGTGTTGGAATATGGATTGTTCCCCTGTCTGTCGAAATTGTTGATATAATTCACCGTCTCTTTATGTTATTTTGGCTCTGGTGCTCCTCCATATGGTGAATTTATGGATCCGGCAATGTTTACAACTTCTGCGCTGAGTGTTTCCAGGTATTTGCACATCTGATCCAACTTAGTATTCACTGCTGAGTTGGCTCCAACTTCATATATTCCTGCAATTCTCTGGATCTTGCTTCTTTCTGTTGGCCACAAGGAATTGTTGTTAGCCATTTTTTCGATTAAGTCTCAGGCTTGATCAACTCATTTTGCCATCAAAGTTCCTCCAGAAGCAGCATCAATTGTGGTTCTCATTAGTCCAGAAAGTCCATTATAGAAAGTTTGGACTTGAAGCCACTTTGGAATCTCATGGTGAAGATATTTCCGGAGCAAATCTTTGAATCTTTCCCAAGCTTCGCAGAGGGATTCTGAATCTTGCTGCACGAATGATGTGATGTCATTCCTCAACTTTACTGTTCTGGCTGGTGGAAAGTACTTTCCAAGGAAGTTGGTGGCTAGAGTGTTCCAAGTTGTGATGGAACCTGCTGGTAGTGAATGTAGCCAAGCTTTTGCACTGTCTTTCAAAGAATATGGAAAAACTCGCAGTCTCATTGCTTCTTCAGCTGCTCGATTGTAATTGAAAGTACCGCAAACTTCCAGGAAGTTGCTGATATGGGCATTAGGATCTTCAATTGCATTCCCCCCGAACTGAACTGACTGCTGAATCATCTGAATGCATGTTTTGATGTCACACGCATTTACTGGCAAGAGAGGAAGTACAATACAGGAAATGAAGCCGTCAACCACCGGAATGGTTCTGTCTCGAATGGGAATTGGTGGTGCAACTTCCAACGGTTCAGGTTCCATATTAATGATTGCTTCTTGGCCTTCTCGCATTTCCTTTCTTAATTGTATGATGGTTCTTTCAATTTATTGGTCAAGCGGTCGGATTTCAAAGCTTCTGGTTCGTCTCATGTAGTGTCTGAGAACCTAAAACACAAGAAAACAGAAATAAAAAGTAAAAAGAAAATTAAATACAAGTAAAGGTATCTAACCCCAAAACTAATAGTGAAGATAAATAAGTCCCCGACAATGGCGCTAAAAACTGACTGGTGCGTAATCACACGCGTATAATGCAAGCGCACGTATCGTTCAAGTAGTATAAAAAGTATCAATCCCACGAGGACTTAAAACCTTTTGTTATCAATTTATGAAGTTAAATGTTTACAAGTATCTAATGGATTGATTGGGTGGTGACTTTAAAATTAAAACAAGTAAATAAATTGCTTGAAAGTAGATTGGAGAAAATTCAAATTTATAAAACTATCCAGGGTTGTGAATCTTTCCAATATCATTTTTAAAGATGAAGTGGTTATCTTATGGTTGTGTAATATATCGATCTATTAACCTGGAACACGAAATTATGTAAAAGCCTCTTCTGATGGTTAGATATAAATACCCAGTGTAACCCGATTAATCATATTCCTATGTCAATTAAGTTATCTGAATTCATTAAGATTAAGTTCCAATTATGGCTACCCCCACCCGACAGGTATATTCCTATCCTGTAAGAAAATCTATTAAAGGGTTATCTATCCTCAAGGAAGATCGTGGGCTATTGAGTCTAGGGTTTAAACCTAAAATCCATTTTCCAAGTTCATTTCAAGTTTACCGAATCAATCTTATTAATGACCAGTTAACAAGAAACATTAAGACTAAGGCTCAATAAATAAACCTTTATATTACCCAAACCATAAAATAACCCCTTATTAACCGGTGATATTGGAATTCGTCACAACCCCAAATAACTGACTTAGTTACGACACATATTTACGGGTAGTAAAATCTTAAATAAAATAAAAGACATAAAGTAAATTGTGGGAAATTAAATACTGAAAAGTAAATAACGGAAAGTAAATGCTGAAAATTAAATACTGAAAATTAAATGCTGAAAGTAAATGCTGAAAGTAAATTATTGAAAAGTAAATGCTGAAAGTAAATTGCTGAAAATTAAATAAAGTAAAAGTATAATAAAAGAAAATGCTGAGGTAAAAAGATCCACTTTTATTACTTCTGTTTTAGATATCTCCCTTAATATAATAGATTAACTTTGCATGATAATTACCAACCAGTCATATAGGTGTGGACGCTGGTTTTCGACCGAGGTCCCCAATCAGAATTTGTAAGTTGGGCACTTGCAATCCTGCAAAAAACAAAGTAGAGTGAGCGGGAGTAGGCTACCACCGGTGTGGTGGATACCGGGTACACTCCGACGCCCAAGTCAGTGGCAGGAAATAAGTTTGTAAAATGGGAAAGCAAGGTTGAATATTACCTCTACTTCCTTTGTTTGGCCGTGAGAGCCGTGTAATATATGAGGGGATTAATGATTGAGAGCATGAAGTATTAGGATGAGAGAAATGAGACTTGAATGCTTTCTTCCTGTATTCTTTTCATATTTATAGATAAAACATGATCTGAGGTTTGGTGTATTTGGTAATGGTTTTGGAGTAAGTGAGGATTAGTGCTAGAGTTAGGTTAAGTGGAGTGGTGGGGATTAGTGCTAGAGTTAGTTTAAGTGGTCATGCTTTATGATTTTAATTGTAATCAAATACATAATTCTTTGGGCTTTGGTTTCGGGCCTAACATGCTGATGGGCTTAAGGTGAAAGACAGTTTTACCCTTAGACCAAATTTGGCTCTTACAGTTTGTCCCTTACTCTCTAAGTCAAAGAAGTTTTGTCTTAGAGAGTATATACGTTTGTGTCGAATGATACTAATCACAAAAGTACGTGACAGGAATGTATCACCTTCTGTTGGATTGTTTTATAAGAGCTTTGTGCAAAATGTGGGTTTTTTGGAATATATCGCGTGTATCGTCTGGGGAGACGAAGTCTTAGTCCTTCTGATTTGACTTAACTTTATGGTAATTGGTTCTTGGTCGTCTGATCAGTTTGAAGATCCATGGATACATTTGACTCGACATAAGTAATGGGGAACATTCTCTGGTCAACTGAACCGAATGTAAGTTTAGGAGTCCCACTTGACTCGACAAGAGTCATGGGGAATGTCCCTTTGTCGACTGAACCAAATGCAGGTTCAGGAGTCCAACCTTGACTCGACTAGAGTCATGGGGAATGTCCCTTTGTCGACTGAACCAAATGCGGGTTCAGGAGTCCAATCTTTGACTCGACTAGAGTCATGGGGAATGTCCCTTTGTCGACTGAACCAAATGCAGGTTCAGGAGTCCAACCTTGACTCTACTAGAGTCATGGGGAATGTCCCTTTGTCGACTAAACCAAATGCAGGTTCAGGAGTCCAACCTTGACTCGACTAGAGTCATGGGGAATGTCCCTTTGTCGACTGAACCAAACGGTGGTTCAGGAGTTTACTTGAATCGACATGAGTCTAGGGGAATGTCCCTCGTCGACTGAACCAAACGGTGGTTCAGGAATTTACTTGACTCGACATGAGTCCAGGGGAATGTCCATTGTCGACTGAACCAAATGCCGGTTCAGGAGTTTACTTGACTCGACATGAGTCTAGGGGAATGTCCCTTGTCGACTGAACCAAACGGTGGTTCAGGAGTTCACTTGACTCGACATAAGTCCAGGGGAATGTCCCTTGTCGACTGAACCAAACGGTGGTTCAGGAGTTTACTTGACTCGAGATGAGTCCAGGGGATTGTCCCTTGTCGACTGAACCAAACGGTGGTTCAGGAGTCCAACCTTGACTCGACTAGAGTCCAAGGGAATGTCCCTTGTCGACTGAACCAAACGGTGGTTCAGGAGTTTACTTGACTCGAGATGAGTCCAGGGGATTGTCCCTTGTCGACTGAACCAAACGGTGGTTCAGGAGTTTACTTGACTCGACATGAGTCTATGGGAATGTCCCTTGTCGACTGAACCAAACGGTGGTTCAGGAGTTTACTTGACTCGACATGAGTCCAGGGGAATGTCCCTTGTCGACTGAACCAAACGGTGGTTCAGGAGTTTACTTGACTCGAGATGAGTCCAGGGGATTGTCCCTTGTCCACTGAACCAAACGGTGGTTCAGGAGTCCAACCTTGACTCGACTAGAGTCCAGGGGAATGTCCCTTGTCGACTGAACCAAACGGTGGTTCAGGAGTTTACTTGACTCGAGATGAGTCCAGGGGATTGTCCCTTGTCGACTGAACCAAACGGTGGTTCAGGAGTTTACTTGACTAGACATGAGTCCAGGGGAATGTCCTTGTCGACTGAACCAAACGGTGGTTCAAGAGTT